>JANRGW010008923.1:0-22756 GCA_024733675.1 Psilopsiagon aymara | reverse complement strand
ATGAGGTCTCCACGCAGCCTTCTCTTCTCCAGGTTCAACAGCCCCAACTTTCTCATCCTATCTTCATACAGGAGGTGTTCCAGTCCCCTGATCATCCTCATGGCCCTCCTCTGGGAGTGAGACAGCAAAGAAATATACAACTCAATAGGCCTAGGCAAGAGTTGAAATTTTCTATGTCTCCATGCCTGTCTGCATTATTGCACAATTGTCCTGCACGATTTGTTATGATTATTTTTAATCTGTGCCAACTATTTTATTTACTGTAACAAGGCCATTAGTCATAGAAAATCACATGGAAATAGACTTCATAAGTCTGCACAATAAAACATGAGGACAACAATTTAGTCCTACTCTTAACTATTTGCTTAAGTAAGCAGGTGTGAGCACCCCTTCTTGGAATTATTCTATAGTTTGATGCTTCCAGGGAATCACTCTGAGTGCAAACTAAAAATCTCCACAATAGTGACAAAGTTGCTCAAGATATAATTTAATTTATTCCTTTTTATTTTTTTTTAAGACCATGTAAAATAAGTCATTTGGACAGGGATTTATAAAACAGTGACAAAGTAGGAACGCACGGTACATTTCAGCATTGCTTCTGCCGTTCTCTCTTTCTCATGAAATAGACAGTAAGAAAGGGAAAATAAGAAGTCTTTCAAAATGTAAAGACTACATGTGATGAAGCAAGGAGCTGAACGTGCTTCCTATGAATATGCATTACATCTTTAACAGACTGAAGTTCTCCTTTCCACCATTTCCAAATTAGGAGTTCCCAAGAAAATTCTTACTATTAGCCAAAGAGTGACCTATACTTTGTGTTACTGAAGTTAATTCTGAGTCATAGCATAAGACATGATTAGAAACAAACAAACAAGCAAACAAAAATTCTATATGCTTAGCAATAGAAGGAAATTTATCAGGTGAAACTCCCTGCTGATGGTTGGAAGTTGGCTGCATTTCATGCTGCAATTGCTGTCAGTCTTGGAAAAAATTCCTTTCTCTTCTGAAATATGGTCATCTGCTAAACCAGAAGTGCATGAGTAAGGCAGACCACAGAGCACCAGAGCTTCTGATAACAGCAGAAGAGCCTGCACACCTCATGCAGTTTCTTTACTCCAGTGGTCACCTCTATATAATACTTATAGGAAGGCAAAACCTCCAGATGTGAAATTCAGCTTGTACCAGGGAGAAAACAAAAACTTCCTGACCTCTCAAGATGACAAGCAGAATGCCAGAGCAGTAATAGAATATCAGTATTACCAAAGATTAAGAGCTGTTAAATAATCTCCATTTCACTATGACTAACACTGCTGGTAATCCAAGGATTTGTACCATTGAAACTTCCACCTTTTATTCTAAGATTATCCTCAGATAATCTCCTCCTTTAACCCCATATAGGAGGAATCCCACAGGTCACCCATAAAGCTACTCAGCTGTTCCAACAGTTTCAAAGCTTTTGGCAATTTTCAACATAATTTATTTGTAATTAAGTAGTTTTGGACTCAGAATTCACCTTAAACTGAAGTAGTCTCCCTCTTTGTCTTGTCATAGTTTGTAAATCTGCCATTAGGCTAAACAACAAACTTCTCATTCTTTTTTTTTTTTTTTTCCCACAGGAAAAAATTAGCCCTGAAGGCTAATAATAAGGAATACTTTTGCTCCTCTCCAATTTATCTATTTTATTTTAAACATCAGGGATTGAAACTGTACCCAGTAGTCCAAATGGGGTCTTAGAAACAGTTTCTACTTCTACACTAATGCTTCTTCATCTTTACTAGGAATTTGAAGTCTGATGCATTCCATGGCTTCATGAGATTTTCCTGCAGCTGAATCACATTGACACATGTCAATGAGAGAAGTCACCCTTCTCTGTCCTCCTCCACCCTCCCTCAGGAACAACTTCCCAGGGTATTGCAGAAGTTGTTGCTACTTTTCTCTTAAAAAGCAGCTGTGGACTTCTCACTACTGCTTTCAATCCTCAGTTCAAAATGTCTTCTAATTCTTCTCTGGTAAGAAAAAAAGTCCTCCACAGCAATGATATTAATCTCAGCTGTGTAATCTGCAAGTTTCATGGCCAAATATCTATATAACTAAGGAATATATTTAATAGGGTCAGACCTAGCTTCAATATTCCTGTCACCTGTCTTCAGCTTAATCCATCTTTATCTGTCTCGTAATTCCCATTGTAATTTCTACCATGAAAAAGAAGCTTCAATACTCCTGTCCTAGCTAGCTTCAATACTCCTGTCACCTGTCTTCAACTTAATCCATCTTTATCTGTCTCATAATTACCATTGTAATTTCTACCATGAAAAAGAAGCGTTATGGTTTAGTGTTCCACTTGACTCTTGATTTTGTCTGTGGGATTGCCCTTTTTAAGATAGTTACCCTCTAACAAAATATATTAAATTACTTCTGTAATTACTGACCTTAGGAGTGTGTGTATGTGAAGATTTTATCTTTATCCCCTTCTGCTGCTTTCTCACCCTCAGCCATCCTTCCTCTTGGCTTACCAAATCTTGTCAAGACTTGGTACTTTGGGCAGAAAATTAGGAAACATAAATTTGGGAAGAAAAAGGGGTGTTCCCATTTCTGAAGACAGACACTGTATTTGCTACTTTGTTCCCAGATTTACAGATTAATAAATATTCCACAAGTTAATGAAAAATAGACAAGGAAAAAGCTTACTTAGGGACCATGGTATTTGCATACTGATCAGCTTCCATTTTGCTTCTGCTCCAGGTGCTGAATTTTCCTTGCCACATTCGCATTTTTACTACAGACTCTGACATGAACATGATACATCAGCCGTACTGAAAACTCACTTAAGACATTAATTCAGTATTTGGGTCATACATCTACCTACAGTACTTTGAAATATAGCATCTCCACATCCTCCACAGCTGTTCTCCTTCTGAAGCTAAGAATTTTTCCTTTCACTACTTGTTTTTTTTTCCATGTGTTGTTTCAGCTTTTTATCCATAACTAGGCTCTGGGACATAGGCTCCTTAGGTATTCATACTATCTTTACATTTGATGTAGTTTCTAGATTTATCTTTGCTTGAGCAGCTTGCTCAGCTGGGGACATCAATTATTGTTCTTTATGATAATTTCTTACTTTATGGAAAAGAAGCTCAGCTTCATGTTTTTGGTTGAAATCATATTCACCATCTCCATAGTCACTATCACTTCAGTTTCAAGTTCAGCTAGATATTTCTATATGCTATCCTAATCAGCCTTCTTTCGTACTGACAATGCCTCCTATTTGTGCTGGAATTTCTCTTTCCACCTACATGTAATGTCCAGCATCCGGAATCTTTCCATAAATTGCATGGGCAGTAAGATCTAAGTTTATCATGATACACCAAAGCAATATTAACCTTACCATGGCTACTCCTAGCAAGCCAACTCTCTAAGACAAACGGCTTGCTGTCACAAGTGTACAACAGCATCAATCTGTTCTGAATGAGTAGATTTGATTTTGATAAACCACAAAGCAGTCACTTCTACTGGTGAAGAACTTTTCTCTCCTTTACATTGCTCAGGTTGGTACAGCACTAGCATTGGACTAGTGTCACAGCCTTCTGCTTCCAGAATAGTCTGAACAAAATTACACTGTCCTATGTCAAGAACTACCTCCCATACACAGGCTGTGTAACACAGCTGCTCTACACATTACCAAACAACATATTTCTTTTTCAAGGCAGGCAGCTGCTTATTTTTAATGCTTTACACATTGGCTCAGCCTCCATCCACAATGCTTCTACTACAAGTTGGAAATGTACCTGACAGGTTATGAAGAAAGATAGGAGCATCCATCTGAGCAAGAAGAAGCAGTGGGACTGGGGGACGAGTTTTGAGTCTGTCTGCTCGATGGTCAGCAGGGCAGCCTTGTGTGAGGCAGCAGTGCTCTAAGCCCCTCACTGTGAATGGTCCCACAGCCACACATAGCTCCCCCATCAAGCTCCCTGTGGTCCTGCAAAATGAATTCAACTGGCTTCCATTGCACCTGAATTTAGTCAGCTCTCACTGCCTCACCTGAAAGAACAAACTGATGAACCACTCACTTTTGATTTACAAATACAGGAAGTTCAGCTGCACTTCCCCCCCCCCCATCATAGACCTCGGCAGAGAGCATAGGAGATCATAGGCTGATCAGCCCAGGCTCTGTGTGGTTGCAATATACACAGTCCTGCACATACCTCTCTGTGAGCATTGTGGTCAAGAGCTCATAACAGCACCCTTATTGAGACAAGGGATATGAGAACTTTGATGGCAGGCCAATGCAGATGGTGTCTGCTGGCACATGCTGACAGAATTTCAGAAGTCATAGGACTCTCTAGAATTGAAGTATGTAGAAATGTACAGAAATGCTTCACAGTAACAGTTCTGAGCTCATGAAAATCATATGAGCAAAGTATTAAAAGTATCTCTGTTCTGGAAAGAAACCCCCTAGATTTTCATTCCTGTCTTGGAGGCTAGTGTAAAAAGGGAATGTTAAAAAACAGTGACCCTGATTTAGGAAGGAAGATCTTGGATGGAAAGATTTAGGGCATGTCTGTGGCATTCCAATTATGTCCACACAAAGCAAAGAAATTTGGGAGCAGTTTGAATGGAAAAATAGAGCCAACAGTTTTGAGATTATCGCATTCTGGCTTTGGGAATTACGAAGGTTAAAGAAGGAAACTTCATGAACCACCCATCTCAAGTTTGCTATTTCACAAAGGTTGGAGATAGACCACAAGGCTTCAAGATCTTTCCACCACACAAACAGCAAGATCTCTTCAATCATCTTGCTTATTTTGTATACCCACCTTTCATACCTCCAAACAGACCTGTGGTCCACTGCAGCCCTTTGGAAGGACTTGTGCCATCTCTGCTTTGGTCTATCATCTCTGATGACACCCTCAGTCTGTCCATATTGTAGTTGCTCATCTTTGACAGTCCCTTGCTGTACACCAGCTGTGTACCCAAGAAGACTCGGATCTGTACAGGACTTTTGTTTACTTCACAACGGTACTGCATTTCACAAAGGATCCTTTCCTCAGTCAGACCATCCTGGCACCACTATAGTTTGAGTGCTACTGGTAAAATCCTCCTTACTAGCAAATGCTTTTCAGCCTTGCCACCAGTACAGATTAGGAGTTGACTTGCTGGAAAGCAGGTCTGTGGAGAAGGACCTGGAAGTCCTAGTGGACAAGTTAACCACAAGCCAGCAATGTGCCCTAGTGGCCAAGAAGGCCAATGGTATGCTGGGGTGCATTAGGAAGAGTGTGGCCAGCAGGCCAAGGGAGGTCATCCTCTTGCTCTGCTTGGCCCTGGTGAGGCCAAATCTGGACTACTGTGTCCAGTTCTGGGCTCCCCAGTTCAAGACAGACAAGGAACTACTGGAGAAGGTCCAGTGAAGGGCTACGAAGATGGTTAGGAAAGTGGAGCAGCTCTCTTATGAGGAAAGGCTGAGAGACATAGGCCTGGTTATCCTGAAGAAGAGATGACTGATAGGAGATCCTAACAATGCATACAAATAATCTTAAGGGCAGGTGTCAAGAGGAAGGGGCCAAACTCTTTTCAGTGGTGCCCAACAACTGTAAGGATATAGGGACAATGGATAAGGGGCAATGGGCAAAAACCAAAATAGAGGAAGCTCTATCAGAATTATGAGGAATTTTTACTTTGAGGCTGATAGAGCACTGGAACAGGCTGCCCAGAAAGGATGTGGAGTAAGGATGCTGTAAGTGAACCTTTTTTACTAGTTGGACTAGATGATTTCCAGAGGTACCTTCCAACCCAAACTTTGTGCTTCTGTGACTCAGTTATTTTGTAACAGAATAAAAGAAGGCAACAGTTTGAGAGTAGCAGAGCAGTACATTATTGGGCTAATAAACACCCTCTTATAAATAAAGCCAGGAAAAGTCATGCACACTCTTTTCTTCTTTAGCTGAGCACACTGAAAGCTAGTTTTCACCAACACTTTTGATGCTTGAACCACTTTGGTTGTATCTCTGTAAAGAAGAGGTCTTCCTCAGAAATATTCCCGAATAGCTTAGTGTTTACAGTGTTAGCAGGTGCATCTATAAATCAAGTTTGTGACCTCTAAAACATGTCTCAGCTACCTGCCTTCATACGTAAGGGCATAATTTTAACCCTGATCCCCTGGGAAAACTGAATCCACATTCAAAGTTACAGTCCTTCTTGTCATATGGGTAATACAGCTTCATCCATACTATTAAAAACCTGGTAAGCCAGGTGCTTTATCTTTGGAGTTGAGATGCATTGGCTGTGTTGCGGTTAAGTGTGATAATTGATTTAAAGGTCATCATTCACCAAGTTCTGCCTGCAATCTCATAATTTAGTGATGGGCAAGCCTCCAAATTCCATGTTTAACAACTAGAGCATTACCCAAATCTCATGACATGAAAATATTAAGTGTTTGATGAGTGGAAGTCTGGGATAATTTGTCACATGTGAGATGTTAAGACGTTAAGAAGAGCAATACCAAGAGCAAGAAAGCTGCTCAGGAGTCATGGTGATTCATGGCTGTACCTGTGGTCTGTGTTGCAGTTTTGGTTGCAGAATATGGTGGATGATGAGATATAAAGAAGGAAATGGGCCTTTCCCACCAGGTTTCAGACCTTTCTTTCAGTACTACTGCCAAAGCCCTGAAGGAATTCTGAACTCAAAGATACAGAGGGGCTTCTCTGTCTTCTGCCTTTCTTCGTGCAGCCTGTGTATACAAGCAGCACCACACACAACTCCACAAAGTATTTTAAAGAAATTACTTTCTTTTAAAAGAGGCTGTATACCTATTTCTGGTATTGCGGAACACCTTGTCTTGATGTCACTGCTAGCTTGGCATTGTGGCAGTTTCACTTGGCATGCCTAAGATATTTTCCTTACCTCTTTACCTCTGCACTCTCTTTTTTCCCACATGATGTAATACTTGGCTGCAATACAGAGATAAGAAAGGCAGGATAGACTACCAAAGGTCACATTAGTTATTCTGACACTCATTCATACCAGGATCTTTTGCTGCTGCCTTTTGTACCGCTTCAGAGGCTGAATTTGGAAATTGTCCAGCGCAAGTACAGTCTGTGAATGTGTATGTGGACATTTGTATTGGCTTAGCCCAGCAGCTGGAGGGGATGGGTTCTGCTGTCACAATGTCTCCTTTCTGTGCTGAAATAGCAGAAAAAGTTGAAATAGGAAGACAGCACCACACTATTTCACATAGACATGCATTTAGATACAAGGACATGAAGAATACTGTGGGGATTTTGTCACAAAGGAAAAATCCTTGCATAGGAGAAGCCAAGCAACTCAGAATTTCCTTATGAAGTGGAATTGGTATAGAAGCAGTACTCTGCCTTTAACAGAACAAGAGATGAGACTGCAGCTTCATTTTTATGAACAGTATATGTTAATGAGAACATCTGCTCTGTGTATGAGCCACACAGGTGAGTCAATAGCCTGACTCGCCTATGGGCTTGCCTGGGAGACCTCTGGAAACTGCCACTGTGCCTAGCTCACTTCCGACAACTGCTGCACTTGCTTTGTCAGGGAAAGCTTTGACAATGGAGATTCAGCAGCTGCCAGGGATGACTGACGACAGTGCCTCACATATTTACCATTAAAAAATAACTCTGGAATCCAATTTTAGTGTTTCTCTACTGCAACAGATCATGGCTTTTTGCCCTATCCACCATGGATCTGGAGAAAACAATATCTTCCCTCCTGCACATCCTTATTTGCTTGTTCTCATTGAACATTGTTATAGCCCTACTTATTTTTTTCTTCTTACATGAAATAGACCCAGTTAATTTGATCAACAAAAGCATATACTTAAGACCCCCAGAAGAGCAAGCAAGGTCCTATTCTACTTGAGAAACAAAAATTGCCAAGCTGAATTTGTAGGGCGCAATCTTTATTTCTAGAAATAACACGATCTGTGACAGGAGCGTGTGTTCTGAATTTATAACAATACTCGCAAAAAATGCAGGTGGGTTGCCTCAGACAGTTCAAATAAAATGTCTGGTCATCAGCAGGAAGCTGTAGGTGGAGGAAGGTCACAGAAGAATTAGAAAATGCTGCCATTATCTTGCCTGTGTACCCCAAAGGTTGCACAGTGCTTTACCACTGCACCTCCCAGCCAGCTTTCTCCTGATGGTTGGATTCCTGCTACCCAGTTCCCACACAGCCCTGACCCTCCCCATTTTCCTATAGTATGGCACAGTGCTTCCTGACAGCCGCAGTCTCATTACCAGCTCCTTCCCAGACCCAGAGGCACATCAGCACATCCACATCGATACACTGTCCCTCTGCTGTGCATTGCATCCTATTTGCCTCTATACTATTTTTCTTTTTTTACTTAGGAATTAGCAGCATTGAGGGTCCAAGGCAACTTCTTGCCCCTTGGTTCTGTAAACAGTAGGCTGACTTGGTTGCAAAAAAGAAATTACATCGCAAACCCACAGACCAGACATGGAGACAGACTCACTTCAAAAAGAGACACATATGAAGCACTTGGATGAAGAACTGTTCCTCATAATCTGGTTGGCTTTGAATTTATGTTTGCTTTGATTGCACAAGTGTGCACATGGTTTCTCTGCCAAGTTCAAATGGGCGCTCCACAGGCAGAAAGAAAACCCTGATCAGTGCAGGAGCTGCAGGGGAAACAACCTGATCAGCAAGGAATGCTCCCTGAAGACTCAAACAGGAGGTGAACTGAGCAGCTGCTAGTTGAGTAAGCTTGGCAGATTGAAAACCAACTAAAAATAACATTTAATGGGAAAATACTCTTATTGTACATAGTTTCTGGTCAAAAGATGAAGGACTAGAAAAAGTCTAATAATTGCAAATCATCTACTAATTACTGTGAATTTGTGTCTTTCAGAAACAATGAAAACTCTCAATAGTCTTTACAACTGACAAATAAGCAGAGGGATTTGTGGATGCTTCAGATATACCTCCCCAGATCAAAAACTTAGTTTGGGATTTTGTTGTGGATAGTTCCAAAAAGACCTGGCAACAAAATAAGACATCAGGGGCTGAAGTCTAAAAATATCTCTCTCCACATATTAGTTCCAAATAGTCTCATGATATATTTTTGTTCTATAACTTCAACAGGTGAAATGTATACTCCTCAATTTACAGATAAATGAAATTCAGGATGAAGGGTGAGATGATAAATTATGCCCCAATATTCACAGCAGGGAATTGAAAGGTGGCTGTGAGAAGTCACAGAGTGCTCTTGTGGTCCAAGGTAAGTGCACAGCAACTGAAATTCATAATCAGCAAACTTTATGTAATGCAACTGGGGAATAAAAAAACCTTGCCAATATACAGACATGCGAATATATGTTTACATAAAGTAACTACTAAATTGTTACTAAATTAATTTGGAAGAAGAATACAGTGTCCTTGTGCAAAACACTGAAGACAAATTCAGCACTCATGAGATATAACAGAGCATTAGGAATTATCTTAGGGAAGAGACACTAGAATTAGGTGGAGAGGGGCAAGATGAAAAAGCAAAGGCTTGGAAGCTGAGTAGAGATTAGACAAAGAAGGATTTTCCAGTTTGCAAAAAATTACTATAGAATGAGCAGGCAGTAGACAGATACACAGCTATAAGTGATAAAATGATAAGTAGAAAAGGGTAATTTATTCCTCAGTGCACAAAACCTAAGGGCAGCCAATGACATTTTCAGGCAGCAGATTTGTAAGAAACAAATATGAAAGTTTTGCCTTATTGCATATTAATACACAGGCTATGGAAGCTCCTGTGGAAAACTGCAGAGACAAAAATAAAAGCAAGTTTGAAAGAGCATTAGACAACATGCTGTAATGCCCTAAAATCTGTAAACATTATGTCCATAAACATGATGAAACTGCTGTAAAACAGAGATTGTTTAAACTGTGAAATGCTGCTCTCTTCTCAAAGCATTCCCCATTATCTGCTCTCAGGAGCAGAATCAGGGGCCAGGTAGGATTTGCTTTGACACTGTGTGGCTCAGGAGCTTGCAGAAGAGCCCTCTTCAACATGGTACATTTTCATATTTTTCTGCATTTGGTAAATACATTTGCTCTTTCTCTTATTAAGCACAGTTGAATTTTCACTCTTATTGTTCCATTATGGCAGGAGAAAGCATCTACTTCCCAGAGAAGGGAAGTGTCTGTTGTTATACACATGCAGACACAAACCTGTTTTCGGAATACAGCTTCTTTTACTAGAAAATACCTCTGGGATTTTGAAAGCTCTGGCTGATATCTGAACACCAATTTCATTGTTCCTACTGCCTGGTGTCTTACCTGAGAGGAGAGCATAGGCTATTGAGTGTTTAGGAATCTGTACTTCAGGAAGGCCATCTGGTCTGAAAGAGAGACAAAAAGGAAAGATAGAAGAGTAAGCGCAAGAGACATCAGAAAAATACATCAGGTTTTCTTGGGAATCTCACTATCCTGTGTACGGTGTGAATTCAGCTGAGTGCAGAGAGATAGTATGGACACCAGAAGCTGAAGAGTCATAAGAACATGGAACACCAAAACAATAATTTTCTATGAACAAAGCTGAAATAGTTTTCTGGGTATGAGGTCTGCAAACTAATTCAATCTCAAGCAGCCGTTCAGCCTGGGAATATCTGCCCAAGCAGCAGAAACTTGGAGGAAACTTCAATAACTGAGAAGTGGGGCTGATAACTAGTGTGCCTCGCTGGCCACTCTGCAGAGGATGGTCTGTTCCTCAAGCTACCTCAACTTCAGTGGTAACCTGTGAGCCTCTGAAGGTAAGATTTGTGTCTTTGTTACTCCTGAGCTTGAAAGAGCCCCAAAAAATCGACAAGCTTTTGTTGTTTGTATTCTCTTCATAATATGGAGATGGTTTAGGGACCAAGGAATTAACATGTGTCTCTCAATGGCAGAAGGAAGTCATACTCCAATTCCCGCAGCCCAGGTCCCAGGGGCTGCTGTGAGACTGGGTTTTGCAACCTGCAGGGGATTTGGACAAAATTTCAAACCACAGAACAAGTTTCTGATGTGTGGGAAGAAGATGCCAGAAAACTGTAGGTATGCAAAAATACCTTGCCTAATTCTTCTCTTCTTAGAGGATATGTGCTGACAAATGATCAATACACTCTTGTGAAGTTCATGAGGGTGGTAAAATACTGGCACAGGTTGCCCAGATAGGTGGTAGATGCACCATCTCTGGAGACATTTAAGGCCAGGCTGGATGTGGTTCTGAGCAACCTGATCTAGTAGATGTCCCTGCTCATTGCAGGGTGGTTGGACTAGAAGACTTTTGAAGGTCCCTTCCAATCCAAACTCTTCTATGATTCTATGATATTACTCCCAGGTTTACAAGCAGGTTAAGCTTTGTTTATGGAGAGGTGGGTCTGTCTGACTTTAGCACAGGTTGGCAGGAGCAGTGGGGGGAGAGAGAATTCAGATGGTTAGTTTCGTGTTCACTGCCTCCTATTTCTCCAGGAGAACAGGGCAAGTCTCACCATGTCCAACTCACTCTGCCCACCACGGTAATTTATTTGATGACATTCACCTGCTGGTGATAAACAGTTGGGGAAGGAAAGCAGAAATGTCCTTTCACAGAAAACCCTGAAATCATGTTGGCATAACTACATGCAGATTTCTAAATGCCAAAGCTCCAGAACACTTACCAGCAATGATAAAATGAAATAGAAATTTTTCTATTACTACGGCAGGCCTCCATGAGGTATGCAGCACCTTAACACAGAAGCAACAAGGGTACTCTATTGTTCTATGTGAAAAATATGGAACAGATCTCAGATTTATTTTCAGGACTCCTTGGGTAGCTGGACTACCTCAGAACTGGTGTAACATAGGAGAACTGAAACTAGAGTTACACAGGAACTTGAAAGCACTGCATAGTAGTTTTATGACTGCTAAGATGTATTTCGTTGTACCTGCCACCATCAAAACAGAGAATGGGTAAAATCTCTTCTCTGGAAGGAAAACAGTGAAATTTTTTTTGCATTGACTTGCGAGACAGGATTTCAGCCCATACAATTTGAGGGACAGAGAAAGATGCAGAAAAGCAGGTAAGTGGCAGATGATGTTCAGAAGGTGATGCATTAGTTGTAGTGATTCAGCACCGTACTGAGCATTTAAATTTTTTTTTGTTTGCTTTACTTTGCATTTTTGAAAGGATGAAAGATGTTTTCCATGTGATATTTGGATTGAACATGGTGGAAATACAGTTTTCACACAAGAAAATGAAATTTCCACAAAATAACCAAATGTTGTATCATTCTCCTCTCCTCTCCACCCCCTTTCTTTTTTTAGTTTCAATTTTCTGTAAAGAAAATTATGAAAAAAAGTTTTGCTTAGCTCACTCATTACTGAAGATTTTCCTTAGCTGAAATGTGCTGCTGCTGTTTCATTTCCAGGCAATATCAGACAATGCAGAGCTACACTTCCCTTGCAGTCTGGAAAAAGTTACTTTTACAAGGCTGAATTTCTCGTAATGTCAAACAAATTTATAATTGAACCAAGCCATGTACAATGTTGCAGGAGCCAAAACAACTCTGTAGTCACAGAGACAGACTGTATCAAAGATTAAAATGGCCTCAACGTGCTCAGGAGCTGTAAGACTCATGAGCTGATATGTGCTTGGAAAAACTGTATGTAAGAGTGAACTAGCAGAAAATGCACAAGCCTGTAACTCAGTTTTTTAAACCAGACTCTTTTGATGTGGAGAAATGTCAAAAATATCCCAGTGTTTTTAAATAAACTCTTCCTCCTGACACATTTCAGCCTAACAAGAAAATTTCAGAGTTTTGTCTTGATGTGGAAATCCAGAAGTTTGTTCAGAGTATTCTGTAATTTTGTAAGTTATTGTGACGGGCTATTAGACAGTAAACAAACACAGCATGGTCTCCAGCTGTACTCCTCCGACCTTTTTCCTGGGAAAAGAATAAGAAACCTATCCTAGGGTTAACATATTTACTAATTAAAGCAATCAACATATTTTGTGGTTTAGTAGAATCAGTTTCGTAATTCATTTATTCCAGTCACAGCAAGAAGTGAAATTATTGCCTGTCTAGACAGGAATACAGTGCTTAAAAGTAGCCACTTGTGATGGCTTAGAAGCAGACAAAAGCTTCTGCACTGCCAATTCACCTAACTGTGCAACTTCCTCCTCCTTTTCTGATAAATCACAGACAGCTTTTCCCAATCAGGGCACAGTACTGCAGTCTTATTTGGACTAAAATCTATAGGACTGCTGGGCTACATTGTTAAAGGCTGTCAATACTTTTCACTTTTACTCCTTAATTTTTCCTTCAAGAAATTAATGGAGTCTTTAAAGCAAACATTCACCTGCCAGCTTTGCTCTGGGCAGAGATGTAATCTAAGACTAAAGGGAGAGAGAAACAGCAGTGGTGCCCATCATCTGTGTGACAATCTGGTGGCCAAACCACACTGACAAAGTGACAGATCTGACCTCTAAATATGCCTAAGCCTGAAAATAAGTGAAGGCAGATTTACATCATTACAGGTGCTGAGATTCTAACCTTACAATCGTGCTAATTAGCACAAGCTGAGGACATGGCTTATCCATCTTAAGCATACAGCTGGCTAAAACAATGCCTGCATTTGCAGGCAAATCAAATGTCAAAACCAACAGGTATGCCAGATAGCCCCATTCAAATGAAAGAGGATGCTGCAAACATGGACCTAAACAGGAGAAAACAAGCACCTGTGATTTGGCTTGCTGGCAAGAAGGTAGCACACTGGGGAGCAGACACAAACAATCCACCACCTCCTGGGGAAATTCAAAAATTCTCCGGTCTAAGTCCAGAGAAGCCCCTTCAATCCTAATAATCAAGATACAAGAGGAATTTGTGATAGGAGACAAGCCAACAAGTGAAATTAATCATGAGTTATTTTCCTTAGTTCCTCAATTCTTCCAGCTAAGTGGAAATATCACTGGAAATAGTTTCCTTTCAAAAGAAAAAATCTTAGGTCAGAAGAATTAAATCATTTCAGTCTAGTTAGAAATTTTCAGATGTGATAGGTAACAACTGAATTAAAGGATATCCTGCACATAGAGTCATCAGGAAAATTCACTACACAGACAGATCTTCTGGGCTATTCCCAGAATTTTTTGTGCAAACCAGAAGATAAAACCTCTTTTTCCTGTACCACCCATGTAATTTTCCGTGGTGGTGGTGTTCAAGGAGATAGAGTTCTGCACAGGAGCTAAGTAATAAGTTGTGATGTGAGAAGAGGTGTCCTAATACTTCTTCTCTTTCAGAACCTGGAAGCTGTGGGTGGCAAAATCCTAGGTCACCTTGGCAAGGACAACATCTCAACAAGGGTACAAGAAGGGAAAAGAAAAATCCAACACCTTCTGATGTCCAAAAA
Source organism: Psilopsiagon aymara (assembly GCA_024733675.1). Lineage (NCBI taxonomy): Eukaryota > Metazoa > Chordata > Aves > Psittaciformes > Psittacidae > Psilopsiagon > Psilopsiagon aymara. The sequence goes on along the minus strand of JANRGW010008923.1, from coordinate 8,362 downwards.
GATTACTTTCAACCAAAGGCAGGATTACCCAGTTAGGACACGGACCCTCCAGCTGCACCAGTGACATGACTCATTGCACCTACTTGTTTCAGAAAACCAGGCTAGTAGGAGACAGCTTTCCTGAGGAGAGAGTTCAAGGCTACCTCCTCAATGTTTTGGGATGCTGGGGTTCACACAGAGAGACCACAAAATACGTCAATACAGTCCTTTGATCTTCCACATAAACCAATGAGAAGGTGAGACATATTTCAGTCTTCATTCTGCCTTTCCCCTTCTGAAAAACCTGAGTTAAGTCAGAATGAGTCACCATGCCTCTCCCCATAGATATTATTCTGTTCTGTGTAAAGATAAAGTATAATTCGATATTTTCAGCTCCGGAGGAAATGGGATAAAAAGTATCAACTAGCAGTAGAGATAAATTTTGGAATAACAAGGCTGGAATAAGACCACAGAGGCAAAGAGCACATTGTACAACCCAGCAGTGCTCTTTGGCCAGTACTGGCCTGATTGCTGGGCTCCAGCTTTATTTTGAAGACAGCCAGTAACCCATTTGCAGGGCAGACTAACGACACTTGTAAAAAAACCATCCTGCTCAAGAAACTAATCTGAAATTCTTACCACACACCAGTGGCCCTAAAGAATCACAGGGATGTGGCCCTAACTGTTCTCTAACCCTGACAAGATAAGCAGCGGTAATTTCAGGTAGCAAGAGCATGAGTTGGATTTAACTGACCATGGCAGAAACTGACATCATCAGCGTATACTCTATAGATAAGCAGAATTAACTGAACAGTCTGTTTTCTACTACTGTTTTTAAGACTGGTGGTTAGCAGAAATACAGAGAGTTAGCCCCAGAAAGCAAGTCATCAAGAAAGATTATCGTTACAAACCGCTTTTGACCAGAGCAAAACCAAAACTTTACCCAAATATTTGCAACATTTGAAGAAAAAATGTAGAGGAAGAGCACAAAGTCCTGGCCACTGAGCGCCTGCCATTGATAACACAAAGGTTAAAAAGATGATACACTAAATCTGGAAAGACATCTAGTGGTGATAGACAGGGAATTTGAGCAGAACATAAAAAAATACTACATTAAATGGGGCGGAAACTGATGCAGGACTGTAAAGTGTATTTCTGTTCGGCTGAATATGTAGGGAAGAATATGTTACCAATTCTAGTGAGCTGATCACAAATTTTACTATGTCTGAAATAAATACACATTTTAAGTCTCAGAGATGCTCTCCTCACACAGCAAAACTCTAGAAAACAGGCTGGAGCAAGTACAATCTGAAAGATCAAATATCTAAATAAAATAAAAACTTCCAAATGCATTATTAACAAGAATTATTTTTTTAAGGAAATCCCATTGCTTTGGGATCTGCAAAATGGTATTTAAATATGATTTTGACCATACATTTCCATTCATGTCCCACAGAAAACTTATACCACAGACTTTGCTCCTATTTGCTAAAGAAGGCATAAAAGCAGTTAATATATTTCTCTTAGGCCTGGGTCAAAGCAGCTTTACCACTTCATAAAAAGAAAGAACTGTGGACAGAGAAAATTTCTTAGACAAAAAGAGAACAAAGAACAACAAATATCCTAACAGAAATACAGTTTCTCATGGGAAACTTGGGAAAGGGAAGAGGCAGATGAGAGGAGGTGTAAAGAGGGTGGACAAGTTAACAGGAACCAGCCTACAGTTTTCTGGAAATATTTAGAAAATGAGACAATCAGGAAAAACAAGCAGCACGAGATCCCAAAACAATTTATTAAGCACATCACAGAAGTCTAGTAGACCATGCAAGGTCAAACTCACAAGGGTGGAAAGGATGAAGATAGAGCTATGCTCCCTCATGGAGACAAGGGTCTTTCTGCACAAGAAGGGACAGCTTCTTTGGACATCTCTCTTGAACAGGAAGAGGAGACCCATCAAGGAGGTGGCGTGAACACACTCTGAGAGACTGTAGCACCAGCCTATCTCTATCCTCCTATGACATCCACAGTTAACAAAAGAGAGATTGCACCCATACTACCAGGACAAAATCACTGAGGAAGTGACAGCTGGAAAAGGAGTCTGGCCTTGTAGGTCAGTTTAAGGACAAGAGTCTCATTCAGCACTGCATTGGTAAAGTCCCACACAAGGAAGCCATTACGCTTATGCCCCAGACAACTGAAAACTTGCTCATACTGTCCTGGAGGGATGAGTCACATGGAGATAAACTCTGGCAGGAAACTCAGGGAAGGAGCATCGCAGCGAGAATGCCCAATACAAGAAAGCAAGACTCAGGCACATGAGACGGCACAGCCTGGCAGTCTGTCTAGCAGATGCATCCATCTGCAGAGTTCGTCTAGCATAACTTCTTGGCTGTGCCATGAATGCCTTAAATGAGTTTTCACATCTTTTTATGTCTGATGCACCAGGCAGGCATTGGAGAAACAAAATCATTCGTGCTTTTGCCTGCTCAGGTTGCAACTGCTTGGTACAGTGCCCCTCACTATGCAGTTGTCCTGCATCATGGGCTGACAAGGAATCTTGTGACCCAAAAGGCACTATGGTCTCCTCAAAACATGTAGTGAGGGAGTGGAGCTAAGCCAGGCACTGGAGAGAAGGTAGTGCACATTGAGCTTGTCTACTGGGGAAGTTACTCCCCACAAGGCAGGGGAAAGAGCAGAACTGATTTGGAAACCCGCCACTATCAGTCACCAAATCAGAGCTTGGCTTTGCTGGAAAGGCTCCTGAGAGGAAAACCTAGAAACTCCTAACCCCAGAGAAAAGGAAACATGAGGCATGCCTTTGGCAACTCTTCCCAGACTCTATGCCTGCCTCAGGGACAAATGGTCTGAGCAAGTATAACTAGACAAAAACCAAGCAAGAAATGTTATCTGCTAAGCTACCAAGCAAGGTCACCATCTGACCTGTCTTATGACGTTAGCTCAGACCTCAGGAAGGCAAAAGCCTGGATATTTACAGGTTCCTAGAAGGAGCAGTGGGGCATGTTCCATATGTGTTGTACGTGAATAGCTCAGTGGCAGCAAAATTAAAAAAGCCCAACTTTAATGGTTCTTGTTCACTTGGCTTTCTGAAATATTAATCATAGAATCACAGACTGGTTTGGGTTGGAAGAGACTTTAAAGATCATCTAGTTCCAACTCTGCTGCCGTGGGCAAGGACACCTTCCGCTAGACCAGGTTGTCCAGAGCCTCATCCAACCTGGCTTTTAACACTTCCAGGGAATGCCTACTACTGTATTACTATTCATCTGAGAAACAAAATCTCTAGTAGAGCTAGCATCCTAATTAGTAGCACTTGTCTTTTCCATCAAAAATTAGGCTCTTTGGGCATCCTTTTGGTTTTCTCTGTAAAGCTTCAGAATATATTAAGAAATCAAAATCTCAGAATATATTAAGAAATCAAAATCTGACTACTACATTGAACTTCCATGATACAAATCTGTTATAACTCTGCTTTTATCAGCAGAAGCACCCAGGAGTTGTTGCGCCTGCTTTCAGTGCAGAACCCACATCTATGCCACACTCATTTCCATGTGACTGTGACATATCTGCTGCATGCTTGTTCTCAAAGACCCATGGTACACTTAAAAAATTGCCCCTAAATACCTGCTTTATATTGAGTAGTGTACAGCCATATAAGTGGTTTTATCATTCATATGGGTACTTATATAAATTTAAATAAATTCTGATAATGACTTTCATCTGAATTTCTGTTGGTCTTAAAGAAAGTCTCCGTTGAACAGCATTAGCAGCGTATGAAAATGCATGCATGATAAAACTGCCCTCTAGTGGGAAAGTACAAATCACATCCATAACCAACACGCAGAGGAGCATTTTATGGCCCACAGTACATCGCTGAGCCTCAGGGTGTGGATGAGACAGCTGTCCCACCCTTTCAGACTCTCTCTGCATCTGGCTTGGCTGAGGCTGCAGCTGGGTAGTCTCTGAAGGGCTGCCTGCTCCATTCCCAGCACAGTCACACCAATATGACCAGAACAAGCACTGCTTTGGCTTTTTCAGCCAGACCTTTGCTGTACTGCTATCCATGGGGGCATGCAGAGGACATCCTCTGTCAACTTGCACCACCTATTAGTTGAGGAAAAAAGACTTACTGGAAGCAATTTGGAAAAAAATATGCATGAGTATCAACTGTCAGAAAACCCAGCATTATTCAGAAGCCTTGTATTCACATGATGCTAGCACTTGGCCAGCACAAGTACCACATCACTCAGTACACATCAACAGCAAAAGCTGAAGTCCTACAGACTGAGACTTCTCCCCAGGGCCCTACCCAGAAATGCCATCACCCTGTACCAAAGATCTGAGTAGATCTACAAGACCCACTCTTCTGCCACATGCACTCCTTCCACCTTACTGAAATAGGGAAAGCAATAATACCTCACTCTGACCTTTTTATTCTTGTTTGCTCTTTCTGTGACAACAGACAGTGCCCTTCTTGCACTCGCTTGCCACAGATTTAGAGAGGCACCAATGGGGCAGTATTTGCTGATCCTTCACTTCTTGATGATGACCTCAGCTTCAACTCTGCTTATTATTTCTACCCCACAGGATCTGAGGGCTCTGGCCAGGGCCCCACACAGACTCACTGCCTTCTGACAGAATGTGAGTCCTGAGCAGGACTATCTCCTAACCGTGGTTTGTTCACACAGCATTAGGCCTGGTAGATAAAGAGCCAGCATGACTATTTCCCGTAAACAAGCCATAAATCTATCATCCTGCACAACATTCCTCCCTTCCTCCAAGAGTCTGGGACCAGCATATATGACTGTGCCAAAATACTTGCAAATATGACTGCTACCTTGAGCTAAAGTAGCCACTGAATGAAGGTGCTTGCAGAAAGGTTATTTTCATACTGACTGAACCTGGCAGTTGAATTCAGTATTCTGCAGGGTAATTCAAGGCTTTCTCCCTGCCTCTTCCCTAGTGTATACATATTTGCTGTCTTCTACATTTAGAAACATACTGCAGGTTGTGACAGTAGATCCTTATTTATGAAAATGGTAGAGGACAGATTGCCAGCATTAATCTTAAAAAGGCATAATGCTCTGACTTGGACAATTTTCCAGTGCTTGACTCCAGACCTTCAGCTCAATCACTCCAGTAGGCCACCTTAGTAACAAACATTTACAAGTGGTATCAATTTAACACATTTTTAGGCTGTTAGGTTTATTTTTTCAAGATGGGTTCATTCTGTACCACACACCCTGTGGTTTCCTTTGACCCTGTTGATGTGAAAGCCCTTTGGGAGCTGGCCTCCAAGGTAATTCAAAAGCTGATATGGCCAGACTACCCATGATAATTCAAGCATTCAGATCCAAAAGCTTTTTGCCTCATGCCATTGGCTACAGCTGTAGAAAACAACTGTTCAGGGACACCAGAGGAGAGCCCTGACATCTATGCAGGTACTTCTCTGCTTATCTCGTGCTCTTAAGAGTAGCTTGGGCTTTCCAATATTTAGGTCTAAAATTCATACCCAAAGATAGCATGCAGAAGTTCTGCAAAGGAAAAGAGCTTGCATAAAGGAAGATGTGCAAATTAAAGCCTCCACTTTTTCTTCAATTCAGACTTTAGTCCTCTACTACCAACTTCAAAATCACATTGACAACCAAGAAAGAAGTGCTGAACTTAAAACTATGCTCCAGACTTTGTTTCCACATTTGTGAATTTAGAATAAAGTTTGGGTTAAGATATTTCAGGTTTTACTCTAAGACACATTTAGAATTTAATTGCAGGACAATTTGCTTCATCCACAGGTGAGCAGTATACTTCGCAATATGAGGATCTTGGAATAAAGAAGTCTCCTTTCTCACACAATAAAGACAAACTGATCTGACATATTATTTCTTATTAGAGAGCTTTGCTTTGCCCAGATCACAGCTGTTTGCCTGTAACCATGACCTAGAAGCATTAAATTCAATTAAAACAACTCAACTGAAATACACCCTTAGATACTAAATTAACCGAACTAAACCTGTTCACTGCATTGACTTGAAGAGAGAAGATGTTACCAGCAGTTATTCACTTATCAGATATGGGATCAGTTCCCATTCACCCTGGCAGCCTCACCATCCCTCTCTAACAGGTCTGCACAAGAGACAAGGGGGGAGACCAAGCATCAAGTGCCCATGGCAATTCACCAAAACCCTTGAGCAATCACCAGCAGTGGCCATTCCCCCCTCTTCCCCAAAGGCAGCATTTGCCAAGGGACCTAGGACAGCATAGACACCAGGGGGATGTAACCAAATGAGTGGTGAACTAGAAGAAAACAGAAAACAGACTTCACTGCAACTCCAATGTCAATTCAAAGATAAGTCATTTTGAAACTACCCCATACCACAGTGGGAAACTCCTCAGAGTTGGCAGAGCAGTGTGGACTACCCTATTTGAGCAAGGTGCTATACTCTTCACATATTAGTGTTCACTGGTTTGGGGACCACCATTGCATGTCAAGCTTGCCTTTATCACTTAGATTTCTCCACATAACATCTAAGTGTGGCTGAGTATAAGTACCATGACAGGGAAGATTATGTGGGGAGAACAGCCAGTAATCAGCGAGACTCAGATACACAAGAGCAAACATTGTAATCTCTCTGGAAGGTGTATGTGAAATGAAGGCAGAGAAGACTACAAGCAAGGCTGCCAAGCGGACTGAAACCTCCATCAGATGCTTGGTTCAGATGGAGCCAATGCACACTGAAGACACACTGGTAGGGAGAGGCCTGCTTTAAAAGAGCAACTCCTTTGTCTTCCCTTGGATTTTAATCACAGTGTGGTGGCTGGCAAGAAAGGAGGACTTCAAACAAGACCAAAATGTAGTTATAAACACACTTTCATTTAGAACCTGATGAGTTGCAAGTCAACCTCCCATTACTGCTTTCCCTGTTGACACCCTTGAACATTCACACCAGAGCAAGGAGCTCCCCTCCCCAGCTGTCTGCTCCCTAAGCCCCACACCAGAAAAGGGTGACAGATGAAGGCATCTCTTTATACTTCCTTTTACCAAGGTCTAAATTAGATTTGTATGGCAAGGTTTTGTTCACATTAGGGTCTACACGGGTGGCTTCTACAAGAAGCTGCTAGAATCTTCCTCTATGTCTGATAGAGGTAATGCCAGCTGGCTCCAAAACATCCTGAAACTGGCCAAGACCAAGGCCAAGGCCATGGCCACCAGCTACAGGGGTAGTGCCACTGGGATAGCATATTTAAGAAGGGGAAAATGCCACTGCACAGGAGAGAGAGAGAAGAGTGAGAACATGTAAGAGAAACAACTTTGCAGACACCAAAGGCAGTGAAGAAGGAGGGAAGGAGGTGCCCCATGCACCAGAACAAAGATTCTCCTGCAGCCTGTGGTAAAGATAATGGTGAGGCAGGCTGTTCCTCTGAAGCCCATGGTTAATGGTGGAACAGATATCCACCTTCAGCCCATTGAGGATCCTCACTGAGTAGGTGATGCCCAAAGGAGGCTGTGACCCCATGGGAAACCCATGCTGGAGCAGGCTCCTACAGGACCCGTGGACTCATGTAGAGAGAAGAGTCCTCGATGAAACAGGTTTCCTGGTTTATTTCTCATTATCCTACTCTGATTTGGTTGGTAATAAACTGATTTCCTCAAGTTGAGTCTGGGTTTCCCTGTAACAGTAATTAGTGAGAGATCTTTCCCTGTCTCTCATTATATTTTCTCTCCCCTGTCTAGCTGAGGAAGGGAAGTGATAGAGCAGCTTTGGTAGGCACCTGGTATCTAGCCAAAGTCAACCCACCATGAAGGCAGAATGAGCACAGATTACTTACCAGTTGCATGTCAGCAACATCAATCAATAGCAAGGGGCAACAGCCGGTCAAATGCAGTGAGGTGTCAGCACAAAACCAGTAAGCAACAAAGATACCAGTACTTGACCCAAAGATACTGCCACACAAATTATGGCAAATGCATACACTGACCAAAGAGTAAGATAAGTAGGAAGATGCAATAACTTGAAGTAAAAAAGCAGAAGTCAAACTAATTGTATAGCTTGTAGAACTGCTACATAGAATCAGTTCGTCAAGAAAAAGTCAGGTTGAACAAGACCAATCCCAATACCAATTCCTGGGGGACACCACTCGTTACTGGTCTCCAGCTGGACATTAAGCCATTGACCACAACTCTTTGTGTAGGGCTATCCAGCCAGTTCTTTATCCATCAAGTGGTTCATCTATCAAATTGATGTCTCTCCAACTTAGAGACAAGGATGTTGTGTGGGACAGTGTCAGAGGCTTTGCACAAGTCCAGGTAGATGACATCAACTGCTCTACCCCTGTCCATCAGTTCCGTAGCCCCATCATAGAAGGC
>JANRGW010008921.1:0-18718 GCA_024733675.1 Psilopsiagon aymara | reverse complement strand
TCAGTGCCATGGGTTAGCGGTGGCCTTGGCAGTGCTGGGGAATGGTTGGACTGGAGGAGCTTAAAGGGCTTTTCCAACCCAAGTGATTCTGTAATTCTATGGTTCTATGATTAAGCTCTTGTTTGCCCCACTGATTACAGCAACGAGAGGACAGTGAGGCTCCGAGTGACTCTGCTGACCGATGTGACTGCATTGTTTCCCCGGGCTTCCCTGCTTTGTGTAGTGTATCCGCTCCGCGCAGCAGGCAGCAAGCTCACAGCGCCGGTTCTTTGTTCTTGGCATGTGGCATAAACCAGCGCAATGGGATCCTGCCTCTTCTTTCCTGGCAGAACAGAGATAAAAATAATAGCGATAAGGCAATCTGATAGTAATAATAATGTGCTCCTCTTTAAATCCTCGTTTCAAAGGTATTAAAAACAAACCAGGCAAGCCTATTCTAAAATGAAGGAAGGTCAGGAGGTCTCTCATCCTTCTGAAGGAGCATCATTCTCTGGTACCAGGATTAAACACATCCTTCTCCCCTTTTGCAGCAGCGGTGCTCATCAGCTTTGCCTCTAGCCTGTGTATTATCCTACAGACATCTCACACTGTTGTCAGGATGAGCTTGTGGTCATGTAATGGGTGAGCAAATAACAAATCCTCCTTTGTGCATCTTGGATAGCATGAGACAGGAGGGGACTGCACTTGTGGAGCAGGTACCACTCACTGAGTGCCACACATTGCATGCAGCACCCTCAGGTGCACAGGGCCGTAGAATGGTTTGTGTTGGAAGGAACCTTAAAGCTCATCCAGTTCCAACCCCCTGCCACAGGCAGGGACACCTTCCATTAGACCAGGTTGCTGCAAGCCCCATCCAACCTGGCCTTGAACACTGCCAGGGATGGGGCAGCCGCAGCTTCTCTGGGCACCCTGTGCCAGCGCCTCAGCACCCTCACAGGGAAGAACTTCTTCTGTATATCTAATCTAAATTTGCCTCATATTGAACCTAAACCTACTTTCTTTCAGTTTAAAGACATAATAAGAGCAAGGATGCCAACAGCAGCTAACTGCAGGCTCATCAGCTGCAGCTGCCATGTGGGCTTGGCCAGGGAGAGGTGGTTGAAACATAGGTGCTGAAGCAGAACAGGGACCATAATGTGGAAGTGAGATGACTCATTCTGCACAGGGGTTTTTGCAGTTGGGCTTTCACCACTCCTGTTTCTGCAACTGCCCACAGCGATTCCATGGCCTGCAAACTGTCTGATAAACCTGGCTTTGCTCAGGCTCCTCTCTTACCAGAAGAGTTTTAAGGTCAGTTGTTAGTGTCTACAATGAGGACAAATTGTGCATCAGAGTTAATTGGGGCAGTATCTGAAAAGTCATCTATGACCAGTCTTGGAGCTGTTTCTCTCTGGAAATCAGTAGCCCTCCAGCATCTATTTTTTAAGTAGAATGAACCTTCAGTAAAAACGCTCCTATTCTCAAAGAGAGTATTGGAAGTACTTTTTCTTTCCTCTTTCTCTCTCTATAATAGGCTTTGGTATTAATTTAAACATCTGGCCAGGCTTATGCCCATGGTCTGTAAGCCAGAATGCTTACCTATACAGATGAAAGGCTCTGTGGGGCAGTGAAGTAGTGTCTACCTCATTTAGTCTACCTCATCTGTGCACTGAGAGAATATCCAAGCCTGCAGGTACTGAGCACATAGCTTGATTCTGATTCTTACAGAAAGTGTCCTACTTTGAGGAAGGAAGCCTGGGCTCACAATACTCCCCCTGAGGATTAGTGCAAAGGCTGTTTCATAAAGAAAATGGGTTTAGAATAAAAAGTGATTACAAGGTGCAGCACAAATGGGTTGTGTATGTGCCAGCAGCTCTGGTGTCTGAATGAATTTGTGTCAATGGCTTTGAGAATGGGATACACTTTAGGAAGGGCAGTGTGGAGGTATATATGCATGAGTGGTTGCATGTATAACTGGTTATGCTTCGGTGCCACTCAGATATGAATCAATGAGCCTGTAGAAAAGCATTAAATCTATAGAGCTGCATTTGCTGAGAACAAGGGGTAGGGCTTTAAAGAGAGCTTCCAAAGAGCCTGAATCTTATTAGGAGTCTGAAGTGAATCATGCTCTTCTGAGGGCTTGCAACAGGGACTTGGCAGCAGAGGAGAAACAGATCTGCGGAGATGTTGCAGCTGAGCTGTGCACAGATGGTAAACTAAAAGCCCGAATATAAACAGCATCTTTTACAACATACACAGTAGGCTGAATTCTCAGCTAGTGATTAGACAAAAGTGCTTGTAAGAAAACACTTGGGCTGGAGAAACCCATCATTATGTGGCATGTAAGGCTGAAGACCGAATACCATTTCAAAGGCAGTCAGAAACCAGCCAATAGGTCACTCAGCCAAGCAATCTGGTTTTGCCTTGGGCCATCTTCATTTCAAACACAGCAGCCATTCCCTGTCAGATGAATACTTTCTTTTGAGATGGAATTAAACTCTTTACCCAATCAAGTCATGGCCTATTCTGTGGATAAACATGAGAAGTCTGTGCACGAGTCCAAGTCCCTGGGATCCAGCCTCATACAGATCCTGCTTCATTTGTACGCAAGGTCTGTCTCCTTCAGGCACCTCTACAGCCGTTTGCAGCCTTGCTGTGAATTGCTAGAAGCTGCACAGCCCTCAGAGCCCCACTGCTTTGCAATGAAAAACACAGCTACTGCTAATTATGGATGGCTGCTGATGATGGAGGGAGCTACAGCTCCCTCATCCTCGGTTGGTAAAACCATGCCTGGCTGGTAGGAGCCATCCTGGAGCAGTGGGATGCAAGCAGACAAGTTCCCACCATTTTAAGTACAGGCAGCACTTTACATCTCTCTGTGAAGCAGGGATGGAAGGTCTCAGGGTTGTTCTGTAGCAAGCTGCAGAGTGGGAGGGACCAAACTGCTTTTCTCTAAGCCCAGAGCATCTCTGAGAAGAAGGAGTCTAAGGTTCAGCTGATACAGGTTGCTGCCCAGCTTTACCTACATCAAGGAGCAGGAAATGAGTGCTTGACATTAGGGATAACTGAGAAAGAGGAAGACACTTGTGGATTTATAATGTTTGCATATTTCTTTCCCTCAAAAAGTCCTTGACTTGGCCACACATTTCTGTGACTGAAGGGGGGAAGGATTTCTGTGCTGACAGGGCCAAACTATTGAAGCATTCTGGTGATAAGTGCTGTAATTATCAATACAAACTGCCTTTGAGAAAAATACTTCAAATTCCTGTTATAAGGAGGAAAGACTTCAAAAACAGAGCAAAGAATTGCTGAATTTCTGTTCACACTTAGTGTCTGTTTAATAAAACAGTATAAAATAGAACACAAAGCATGATTTAATTACAGATTTTGTCAAGCCTAATTTAACAGACGTACTTTCATGGCACTGTAAGTGGAATCCTCTTTTATTTGCCAGAAGCTGTGATTTACTAGCAGATTAATCATATACAAAGAGTAATGGTTAGAGGGAACAGCAATGAAAGTGCAGTGGTTGCAGTCCTCCCCTTGTGGGACAAGGGGAGACTATTTTAACTTACATTAGGAAAAGAAATGCTTACCAAAAGGTAAATTTTTAGTCTGGTGGGGGTTTTTCCACGACTGATTCTGGGGTTTATGACTCGGCGAACAAGTCAGCGTTAGTAAACTGAACTCCTTTTCCTGATGACCAGTTGCCCTCCCCTGGTTGCAATGAGAAATGCAGGTACTTGGGGTTCTTCAGCAGGAGTTGAAGACTTACACCAGCCAAAGGGTTAACAGTTCTGCCGGAGGTACCATGTAACTGGGGAGCAGATTCCTCTGTTGCTTGGTTATTTTGAACCCGGGTAGGAGTCTCTTACAGCTGACTGTTACAGAGGTGACTGCACTCCCAAACTCAGTATTTTGCAAGGAAAGATTGCTTCCCCTTTGATAGATGCTGGCGTTGGAATGTGTCTTCTAGGCACTAGCTCTGGGACTTCTGAACTCTAAGCTTTTGTGATCTATTCAGCATTAGCAAGTATGGGAGCATTTTCCCTTATGAGTTGTATGTCTGTCTGACCCTTGGGTTAGGAAATCTGCTGGAAATCATGATTTACTGTCCCTTCTTAAAATCCTCATGGAAACAAATATCTGGAGGTCTTCTGCAGAGCGTGAGCAGCTCGCAGACATCTCCAGATCGGGAAGAGACCATGACTGTTGCCATGGGCTTGCTCATTTGAGCAGGTAAGGCAGAAAAAGCCAAATGTGTTTCAATAAAGCAGCCCTGTTACTAAGGAGGCCTTGCTTGTGTTGCTGAGCTCTATTCAGTACCTGGGCTAACATCCATAGTGTGACTTTGTGGAACTTGGATTTTTCTCAATTTTCTATTCAATTTTTGCCTTTTACAACCAGAAACTTATTCCCAAGAGGTAGCATTCAGGTTCAGTCCTTTCAGGAACCTCTCTCTGTAGGTATGGATGAACACTTGAAGAATTTGATCTTACTCCTGGGACTTCCATATTAGACACCAAAGTCTTTCTGTTCCTCTCACACAGGAGAAATAAGCTTCTTCCAGTGTGTTCTTTTTCCTTGGAAATACAAAGCATCTTGTTTGTGCCTTTTGCAGGAGAGGCCTTGCCAGTATCTGGTTGAATCACAGCCTTCTATTCAGAGGGCAACAAGAATATCCACTGTTCCTCCAGGAACCAAGTAGGGTCTTGTTTCTAAAGGCAGCCTGCTGGAGCACAATAGATTCCACTTACAACCTTGTTTTGATCTAGTACTTACAGATTGAAGTGATATTCTGGATTTAAGCTGAGCTTTGCATGAGGAGGTTATAAAATGCCAAAGCACCATGAGATACCTTCCCAAGATTTCAGCTATTTTGCATAATATCTTTCCATAACAATGTTTCCAAGGTTAGGCTGCCTGGATATTGGAAGAAAGAGACAGAGCACTGATAATAAGACTACTTTCCTCTTAAGATGGCAACTTGAATGCAAAGCTTCATGGATCTGCCTTCGCCTGCCAAAATGGAAGAACAGAATCGGCAGCAGAGACACATAGAATCATAGAATAGTTAGGATTGGAAAGGACCTTAAGATCATGTAGTTCCAGCAACATGGGCACATCTGGACTGATCTCATTCACTTCTAGCACCTATGTTGACTTAGACCAGGTCTGTCTGTGATACAAGGCTGAGTGTGTTGAAACACTCATCTGATTCTTGACAGTTCTTTTAGCTGCCTGTTACTTCAGATTGAAAAGTACATTACCCAGCAATGAGGAAAACTTCCTATAGATCTGCACTGGAGATGTGCCAGAACAGATACTATTGCTTAGGCAGCATTAATTCCACACCCCACAGCCATGGAGACTGATGAGAAGTCATTCATTTCAGTTCAGTTAACAGAGGCACTTTAGAAAAGCCAAAGAAGGAGAACGCATTTCAAGGTCTGCCAAAGTAAATGGAAGCACTCAGGAGCTGGCACTGGCAAAGTGGATATTTCTCAGGGCAATGTGTGCAGCACTGGCACAATTTACCTGAAGGAACAAGGCGGGTGGAACAAGCAATCCTATGACACTAATACTTTTTACATATGCTCAGATCCACAAAAGTATTTAGAGACTTAACTTCTTTCAAATCCATTTATGAAGGCATCCAAGAGCCAAGTTTAAACCTTGCATTGAAAGCAGTCTCTTTCGCACCTTTGTCTGCCTGTTCTTTCTCCCCCAGACACATGTTTCCATGCCCACATGAGCAGTGAGGTGCCCAAATGCTCTCCTACATCACGTATTTATGCACATAAACCCGCAGTGAACCTCATGTAGGAATTAAACCCCTGAGGCCCTCCGATGTCCTGCAGCCGGTCATGTGCCTTTCTTCCACTTGGTGTCTCTCTTTAGTCTCAAATCTGGGGCTGGATCCCAGGAGTAGCTCTCCCGAGGATGGTTGTTAGCTGCGTCATAGAAGTATCCCAAAGTTTAGGTGGGGCACCACCGCTCTATAGTGACTAGCAACGCAGAGAACTCACCATGTGAACCACCCTTTCTCTCCCCTCCCTGATTTAAAACCCATCAGTTTTAAATGTGTGTAGGAAATTCAAATATTTGTTTGGGGTTTTTTCTTTCCATGAAAGCAGCACCTTTGTTGTCCAGCTTGATCTAATTCTTGTTACAGAGAGCTGGAGCTGGTTTGACTCGCCCTTTAAGAAGTACTAGAGAAGTTTAGGGGCATGAGATTGAAACACAAAGTGTTATTTGGTGAAATCACATGATAGCATTTTTCAAAGGGAACATTAAATAGAAGCACAGCCTTTGTCCTTGTGCAGAGAGAAAACATTTGGGGGTGGAGAAGTGATTTAAGCCTTTTTGCACCAGAATCTGACTTCTTTATAAGGCCGACTTGATGGGGAAATTCATAAATTTGGCTTCCTTTTCAGCTTCTATATAGTGCAAGCTAGTTTTAAATGACACTGGAACTCTCTGTTCTGGAAGACCTCAGATACTTGCTGTTACACATGCAAAACACTGTAGCTTACAGTATAAAATGCCTTAATGTGCTTGATTCACTCCTGTTTTGGGGCCTTTTCTGCTTTGCCATTCCTTTGATATTAAATCTGTGGAGAAAGTGGTCCAAATCTAATGTGTTTGGTAGTCCCCTCAAATAAAAGCTCCTTTCTCCAAAGACCTCTCGGTGTCTTGCTTCATTCTGGTCTGGAGACCTAGAGACTAGATTCTCAGCTAGTATAAATGGGGGAAGTATACCACATAACAGCAGCTGAGGATCTGGAAAATTGCATCTACCAATAACTTCTTTCTTCATGTGGGTTCTACCCAAATAATTCACTAGCCCTCCTGTGGGAGAACAAAGCGCTGTATATTTCCTTTTATGAGCTGTTTTGCACGTAAATGCTCTTTGCAGTCCTAGTCCGCCTCCCCTGAAACCAGTGAGAGCAAGTTTGCTTTAAATCCTTTCAAAATCGCAGAGGAATGTTCATCAGATTGCAGATCTCCAATGCCAAAGAACTGCAAAGTGTGCCAGCACTTTCTTAGAGCCGATGCTGAGATAACATTTCATACTTTTGCTGTGCCTGCTTGGAACGATCCTGGACTTTCTTGGAGTTTGGTCTGGGATGGATGTGCCATCTAGTGGCTGCTTGTCCTGATTGCTTGTACAATCTTGGCCTGGATTCGGAGCACGGTGCTCATTTCTTTCTGGAAAATAGAAAATTAAGCATTACATATCTGAAAATCTGAATTGGTCCATCTTTTCCATACAGCACCAAGCTGGAAGGTCTCTACATCAGGGTCTGTCTATTAGAAGGATTTGCCACAACCCATGTTTCTAATAGTCAACTGATTGAGGGTTTGTCAAGTATCACTTACACTGACCCAAGAAAAGGGGCTTCTGCCACTTGCCATGCGTGAAGCTTTCCCTCTTTTTCCCTCTTCTCCTTTATTTCTGCCTCTTCCACTTGCAAGATTCCCCCTCATACCCCATTTCCCTACTACCCTTTCGAGCTGCCTCAGCAGCTCCTTCCAGTCCTGGTGCAGGGGTACCGCAGGGGTGGCAGAGCTGCAGAGGAGACTCCAGAGCAGCTATAAACAACCCTTTAATTCTCCTCCTCATGCCAAAAACTAAGGCTGCTATGAAAGGGATGTTAGATGTGGGAAAGCAATTTGCAACCCTCAGGATCCTGCTTGCCACCAGCAGAGTTTCCCCAGTGAGAAGAAGGCAGAGAGGCATCCTCCACGCTGTTTCTAGACACCCTCCACCGAGCCAGCACTGAGCAATCCCATATATCAGGCCAATATCAAATGCAACCACAGAGGAGGCTTCCCCTTATCTTTCAGGACAATTACCAAGCTATACATCACTTGAGCAGTCTGGGAGCTATGGGAGATTGTGGTTTCTGGTAAAACAGGAAAAAATCTTTTCATGGTTAGCCCTGGCAATGAGGTTTGTATCCCACCTCCATCTGGGCTGAGCCACGGGTGATCGTTCTCTGAGGGATGAGCTTCTTTCAATGTCAAAGGGCATATAAATAAATAACTATGTGTGAATATGCGTTTCAAGGAAAAATCATGCTGCTTTTTTCCCCCTTTCTCCCCTCCTGCCCCTCATTTTTCCCTGGAGAAGTTACGGGTTTCCTCAGGTCCTCAGAGAGGTGGAAAACTGTCCAAAATGTGCTTCAGGAAAGTGATCACTCAAAGTGAATCAGTTTCCAGGGTCTGCTCACCATCTGTGTGCCTTTAGGAGGTTGTCACACTTTCGGCTGGCTTCATCCATCTCTCTAATTCCTTGGTTACAGTCAAAACAGTTTTAAAAGGGTTTGGTTCCCACAGTGGGAAAGTAACTGGGACGCTGCCTGCTAGCATCGCTTCACCCAAAAGAGCAGCTGACGCCTCATGGAAAACTTGGGAAAGCAAATTTCTCTTCTGAGTCAGTTCGGCTGATGTAGCTCCCACTCTGAGAATTTCTCTGCTCCCTTCTGCTTCTGTATGGGAAGGGGCATCTTGCTTTCCTGGAAGGGTGTGCTGCTTCTGGTTGGAGTCACAAGCGTCTGTGACATGGGTTCAGCCACCCTGAACAATCTGGACTGGTTGATCTTTAGGCAGAAGGAGTCTGATACGATGAGCCCTAGCTTTCTGGTCTGGCATGTTTTGAATTACTATTTTGCCTCTGTTACAGAAGTGCCCCAAGCCACTGACAGACTGTTTAGCAATAGAGAAATAACCGTCTCTGCAGCAGCTAACGGGATGCCAACAAAGATGCTCTGTGGCTGAGTCATCTTTGTGTTGCAATAGAGCTGCCCAGCTAGCCACCCTACGAGATTTAGCAGGCCCAGACTTTTCAGCTGGGATAATTCATCTCTTGCAGTCTCTCTCAATAAGCTTCAGTAAGTAGAAGAGTGAAAGAAGAGCCCCTTTCATTGCAGAAGACAATTGATGGTCTCACCACCTAAGGTGCTGACTGTCCCAATATGTATCTTCATTAAATGTGGCAGTCAGTGAGGAGGCTTGGGGAAAAATGCAGTCTTTTCATTGTCTGAGGGCTTGGAGAGTGATCCCATAGCATCCAGTCATCTGTTGGAGACAGTTCAGACTGCTGGCCAATAGCTGGATTTTTAGTGCTGTTCATAGCTGCTAAAAAGGAGTCAGATATCTGAATGATCCTGGGGGATTGAGGCCTGGATTGGAAAGAGAGAGGAAGCAGGAGCCCAACTTTCGTTTGCTATTAATGAATGATTATACCATGTTGGTTACTGTCTAGAGGGATGCTTGCATCCACCCTGCTGATGAGCAGCACCAGCTCTCTGTTGCTTCCATGCTGTGAGCAGGAATGGGTGTATCCCTATGGCTTTTCTTGTCCCTTCGCATCTTTCCACCTCTCACTGCAACATGAAAACAGTTTGACTTTGCTCTGTTGGATCACCTACCTATGCTAGATGTATCCTAGCAAGGTAGACTTGCTGTCATCTCACTCTAAGTTCAATTAGGCTGTCTGCATCCTGCTCACGAGTGAATTGTCCAGGTTTACTGGAGCTCTCCTC
The DNA here is from genome assembly GCA_024733675.1 of Psilopsiagon aymara. Lineage (NCBI taxonomy): Eukaryota > Metazoa > Chordata > Aves > Psittaciformes > Psittacidae > Psilopsiagon > Psilopsiagon aymara. Next base: position 9,188 of record JANRGW010008921.1, on the reverse strand, counting down.
ACTTACCTCTCCTTTGGCATCATTTATAGATTGGCTTCTAGATGTGAGATCATACAGCAGCTACCAAGCTGTGTCCAGATATCAAACCTATTATGTCACCTATGACTGAGGCCAGACAGAGTTTTGGGCACAAATGAAAGGCAGCATGTTGTGTCCTGTGGTTGAATGCATCAGCATGCTCAAGACAGAGGTCCTCTCTAAGTAGCAGCAGTAGGCACTTGGTCCTTCCCACTCTGAGGGTGACTCCACTACCAGGACAGGGAAGGGGCTGCTTTCTTATGGCCTCAAGTGGACATTTGAAGCATGGCTCCTCATAAGGGATTTATGGCTTGCCTCTGCACTGTGGCAAGCTGCTAAATACTCAGAGTATGGTACAAATTGGCTGGAGGAGAGGCACAAAGCCAAAGCTCCATGACCAACATGCAGAAGGTCTTGCTGACTTATGATGTGTGTGGCAAAACAATGGCTGAGGGGGCTGCTACCATAAATGTGGGTATCACATGTGTCACTCCAGTAGATGCAGAATTGTGTAAACATTAACACTAGGACTCTTAAAATGTCATTCTGTAAGCACAGGGTTGTTTATTTCCTCTGCAAAACATCTCTCTTCTCCGTTACCAGAAGAAATGAATATATCCCTCTATTCCTATCTCAGTTTGCCCTGCTGTGCACTGAGACAAGACAGAAAGAGGGTGAAGAGGGATGTAGTAAAGAAGAAAAAGATGTGTTTGCACTTCCAGCGCTCAAACAGTTTGGACGTTGCAGCCTCACTTGGACCTGAAAGCACATTCTGGACCCTAGATGAAGGCCAGCCACTTTTGCCATGTTTGCAAATGGCTAACAATCCATTGGGCTGAGGAGGGAATGTCAGTGCATGTCATTAGCCATTTTCCTTCCTCAATTCCCTCTGCTGGCCTGAGGATCGGTGGGCTACAGGAGCATGAACGCAGAGCAGGGCTTGGGTGTGCTTGTAGGCGTTCCAGCACCTCTTTCAATGCGTACTGTGGGGCTCTGGTGACAGAGGGGAAGGCTCTGGTTAAGATCCTGTTGAGAGCTGAGTGTTACCAGAGGTCATTGCTGCTGATGGCTCTTTCCTGTGTGAGTCGAGCAGTTTGGTCTCCATCCAAGCCTTGAACTCAACAGCACTGAACCCATCACCACATCTGCTTGTACAGCCTCACAGCCCCTCTCTGGCAAGCTCAGTGGAGAGGACAGTGCTGAAATATGGTGCAAAGACTGATGACACAGTGTCTTTTGTGGAGATAAAGGGAGGCTGATCCCTTTCATCACTGCTTAAGCAATTGTTTCAGATGTCTGTGCCTTGCTTTTGTTCTGGGCTGAGTGGAAGCCAGGGGCCATGGCGGCTATAGGACAACCTTTGCAAGAAGGCACAGCTCCCTATGGGGGACTGGGCAGTTCTCACCCCCAGTGTGCTGGAGGGCAGCCCCACACTGGGGCATCTTCTTCTGCCTTGGCCATATTAGAAGTGCTTGGTTCACAGGGATGTCACTCCTCCTGTCCATTGGGGTGTCTTGTGAATGGAAAAGCTCTTCAGAAAGGTTTCTACTTCTGGCTCAGGAGCAAAATGCAACACAAACCAGCGACACTCACTCCCGTCTGACCCCCCACTAGGGTCCTTCTCCTAAGTGGAGGCCAGCCCCTCTGTTCTGCTGCATGCAGTATGGCAGCCAGGAGTGTGGCTGCAGAACATCAAAGTTAATTAGCATCCAAAAGCAAATAAATCAATCAATCCAGTTCCCAGCCCCCTTAGAAAATCTCATTATTGGGAACCGACCCAGGCAGGGACTCCCAGGAAGAACTACAGAGAAAGAGATCCTCCAAAGCTGTAATTTTTAAGGTTGTACCACTCGGAGAATAATTATAACCAGCAAAACAATGTTCACATCTCACATTAATATAAAGTAATGACTGCATGCCTGTAGCCAGCTAACCACAGAACTGAGAAGAGACTGTCAACTCTTCTGTCCTGCCATAATACAAAGCATCTTGGAAATGCTAACAGCCACTGCACGCCAGCCCCTTGTCATCCCTCCTTCTTAAAGACACAGACTCAGGGCTGCTTCGGCCTCCCAGTGCTGCTCACACAGGAGATGTCGTCACCGAGGAGTTGCCTTTCTGCCTAAACTAAAAATGAAAACTAATATGTTTTTCAGTGAAACAGAATTTTAAGATCATTTCAGACATTTTAAAAAGCTTTTGTTTTGCAAAAATACTGTTTCCAGTTTTGGAAATGTACCGCATTTCAAAATACCATTTTGTTTTCCTTTCTGCGTTATATTCGCTATCCTTTTTGCACTCGTTTCCTTGGCAGTGTGGATCTCTGGAAGAAGAATGGGCCACTTACAATTCCAACCTGGTCCTCAACATCCTGTCAGTATTTATGGCTCTTTAGTAGAATATTTGCTGAAAAAGGAAAAGAAAGTGAGGAAAGAATGCCTGCAGGGTTAAATGATAAAGCAGTCAAAGTGAAATCATTGACTCACAGAATGGTTTGGGTTGGAAGGGACCTTAAGGCTCAGTTAGTTCACAGGCAGGGACACCTTCCACTAGAGCAGGTTGCTCCAAGCCCCGTCCAACCTGGGCTTGAACACTGCCAGGGATGGAGCATTTACCTCTTCTTTGAGAAACCTGTGCCAGTATCTCATCAAATCAGAAGCCATGGAGTATGAAATCAACATCCTTTAGACTGAAACAGCAAGAGAATAAAATACTGTAAGAGTGTTTGGGAGATCAGTACTGAGAAAGGACAGCTATTTTACTGGTAGCATATATCAAAGGCATTGTTACGAGGTCATCTGCCATCAGGAGGAGGCTTCTGCAAGTCATTTTGAGCCCTAACATGGATATGTCTTTAGAGGCAGTCCCTACTCTCGGTAGTGGAGGAAGTTCAGGTCACCATCGTCATCTGTCAGATTGACTACCTGTCTTAACTGAAGTATTCAGGAGGTCACACTATTTCCTCAGCATGCTCTTCTGCTGTAGCTTGTTTTGACTTAACACTTGAGCACACAGGCTCCCATGCAGGGTTTTGGAAGGTTCCCTTTTGTTCTACCTTTTGCCTTGTTGCACTTCTAAGGCTGTCAGGAGGATTAGTAAAACAGCTGTTCAGTAGCTGTTGATGCTTAAATTAACTAAATAACAAAAGAAAAGAAAAGTCCAAGGGATGTTGAGGGCAGGATCCATGAATCCAGCAGAGTCTGCAAAGGACTCATGAAAGATTAGAGCACCTTCACTGTGGTTTTAAAGGACTGGAGTAAATCTATTGTTCATATTACATCAACAGCATGGGTGTGAGTTTTTTTCAAATGATGTTCTGCAAAACAGAACAAAACAGCAGTGATGGGCACAGCAGAAAATGAATCCATCCCCAGCCAAGAGCGTGACATGGGAGCCAGGTACAGAGGGCAGAGGCGCCTCTTCTGGTATTGCTTGGAAACCTGAAAGTGTCCTTATTTCTTCCCCAAGAGATGAAACACTGACTGGACACCTGCTTTACCTCTGGGTAAGGAGGGGCTGGGAATTCCTTATGTGCCTCTTGCCATCAAGGGACCCCAGCCCTGGCCTGGGGGCAGGCAGCCAGCATCTTGAACTGCATGAACAGGAGTGTCCCACTTGGCAGCTACTAAAGGCATTCTTTGGCTCATCTTCAGTTTAACACCAGAGGCATTCGTGCCTTCTGGGAGGACAAACTGCAGGATGAGGCAAATTCATCTCCTCACTTCAGTCCCTTTGCACCCTCCAAACAGCCTGAATTTTCCTGGTGTCCTAGTGCAAAGCTGTCACCACTGGGCTGGGAACTGCACATTCCTGTGCCATTCTGGGTGGGAACTGCTCATTCCTGTGCCATTCTGCTGCCACCCCTTGAAGAGACCAAGGGGAGGGATCCAAAGGGGAAAAAGGGGCCTCAATAAATGTACTCTCACTGTGCCATTGGGAAGCCACCCCTGGAGGTCTGTCAGCAGCTGACATATGTAGGATATAAACTTTATGCTTCTGCAATCCAGTCCAGGGTTGAAAAACAAAATACAGAAGGTGGCATCAGCTCCCAGCTGGAGCCTCATCTCCTTCCCTAGGAATAATGGCAGCAAAGTGGGAACTTTGGCTGTAATTCACAGGATGAAGCCACCAGTTGCATTGCAGCGAACAGTGGAGTTTCTGGGTGTCCTGTGCCTCCACAGCACTAGGCAAGAGGCAGTGGATCTCATTTATCTTCCAAGAATCTCAGCGAGCCTGGCAACTGCCCCGACACCATCTTGCTCCAACTGAGAACTAAGGAATTTTGCCGCAAGACCCATCCGAAACCAGCTTGAGCTTTCCAAGCCCACTGCTCCCTTGGGGCAGGGGAGGCGGGGAGAGAGGCTTGTGTTGATTAATATTAGCAGAAACTCCCCCGAAAGAATGATAGATCATGGCTTGGTGACTCCAGAATCTTTTCTTGTTCCTTTCTTTGATGGGAGGAGGGGGAACTGGAAACAAAAGGCCTAGGAAGGGGGGAATGGAGGGAGGGGTGTGTTTTGAAATCTGCTTCCTTTTGGCCACGCTTGAACTTCCAAGAGCCTGGCTTTGACTGACATCCCTAGGAAATGGGAGAGAAAACTCCATGCTGAGCCGGCTCTCTGCCCAGCAGTGGAAGGAGGAGGCATCTGGCTCCAAGGAGCTGAATTAGATGCCTTTAATGTGTCTGTCATCCAACATCACAGAGGTGCACTCGGGTTTTCCAGCTGGAGCACTCTGTTTCTGAAGGCTTCCAGGGCCTTTTCATCCCCCTCTTTGGTCCGTTTACCTGGGCACTGTATGCACACTCACCTTGGTGGCTCAGACATATAGCTACTTTGCTTGCTCACAGCAAGGAAGAAGGGAATGGAGCCACCTTTGCCAAACCTGGCTTTGCCATTCTGCATGATCCTCTCTGCAAGTGCGGGAGGGGTGGCAGAGAACTGAGACTGCCACCAGGAACATTTCAGGGACATTCAGTTTCAGGATCCAGGTATCACCCATCAGTACCACTCATGCCATGCATCCCCAAGGGGCTGTATTCTGGCATGTATGTGGGGTGTATGACAGAACAGAGCATCACAGGGAAAAAATGGGAAAACAGCCCTGAGAAGGGGGATCTGCTGCTCTTGTTGCATGGAACTGGGATGAGAAGGTGGGAAGGGAGTCAGGAGGAGGTTGGGGACATCTGCAGAAAGGTTGTGCCAGGGTGGATGCTCAGTGGGAGCACTGTAATTCTGACAATCTCCAGAAAAGCCAGGGTGATGCCTCCTGGGTGGGCACTCATGGAAAGCTCACCTGATATTTGCAATTGGGTCCGCAGCTTTAAAAACCCCTTTTTGCCTTCTAACGTCCCTCACATCATCACCGTGGGCACACCATTGACACTATGTCTACCTTTATGTCCAAGCCAATTGCTTGTCGCTGTTCTCTGCATCAGATCTCTTGTGTTGGATACAAGCTGAGGACATGAGCTCTCTCCCAACAACAGCTTCTAAAAGGGTTTTGCTTCTGGTCTCCAGTTTTCCATGTCCGAGCACATGAATTTCTCAGCAGAAGACTTTCAAGGGTCCTCCCAGCAGAACTCAAATCCTGCTGCCTTTTATTGTGTGTCATAACCTTCAGTTGTTTGCATTGGGTTTTGCGAACTATCTAGTTTTAGTCAAAGAAGGAAGAGAGGAGTTCCCATGTTTCTTTTACCACTATCTTCTCATTCCGTTATCCCATACTCTTTGTTAGGATATAGGAGGCTTGGAGCAACCTGGTCTAGTGGAAGGTGTCCCTGCCCATGGCAAGGGGTTGGAACTGGATGAGCTTTAAGGTCCCTTCCAACCCAAACCATTCTATGATCATGGACAGGGTAATGCTACTGCAATGCAGTTTGAAATTTTATTCGCCTTCCTCAAGTCACAGAGGGGTTTTCTGTGCCAATGTAGATTTGCAGAGGTTGTACTTTGTCATGGCAGTCACACGACACACTATCAAGGTCATGAGTGACTTAAAGAAGACTCTGGTCTCTTGTCTATCACTTGCAACTCAGGCTTTCTTTAGATTAGGGAACTACTAATGCTGAATTAAAGCAACGAGGGTAGCTAATGGCCCAAGATACTGTCAGTCTACCTTTGTGCAGATGCCCACATGCTCAAGTCCATAATGTGTTGGACAGCATTCTCTGTTATAGGTTACATTTGCAGGTAGTCAGCTTGCATTTGTGCAACTGTTTCGGACTAGTGCTGGTGTCCCTGGGTGGGACTTGATGATCTTAAAGGTCTCTTCCAGCCCAGTTGATTCTGTGAGTTTCTCTGCAAGTTCCTCTTTTCTCCCTTGTCTTGTCTTCTAACATCACATCTTCCCAACACCACTAAGGCCAGTCAGTGCCAGCAAAGGAAGATTCCACCTTGCTGAGGGGATAAACAGAGTGCAAGTTCGGCCAAGAGCCACAGAGAGCAGAGCTGACCCCTCTGTGCTCTTGGGGAGCGATGCACAGGCTGGTTGCACAGCTCGCCCCTCCGCAAGCAAGAGCCGACCGTGCTCCATCCCACATCCCGCAGCCTGTCTCCAGTTTGGCATGCCGCCTGTGATGAATAGCAAGCCTGGGGAAACCCACGAGGCTTTATCTCCCCGTGTTTCAGCTCTCCCAGCACACTGAAACCCTGCCCTCACTGTTGAGAGACAGTAAGCTTGCACGCGTCCAGATGAGGACTCTACAATGATAGATAATACCAATAAACCCCCAAGCTGTTCTGAGGAGGGGAAGGTGATTTATCCCCAGCCGGACAGCTGGGCTGAGCGGAGCGGAGAGCGGAAATCCTACGGGAGCTACGGGGCACACATCAAAACTACATGTCACAGCGTCCGCAACACCCGGGGCGCCAGTTCAAAGCCGTCACGTGCTGCGGCTGGAGACTTCAGGTGATGCCAAGCTAATGAGCAAACGAAACAATAAATAACCCCAGCGATCATTACACAAGGTTCCCCCCTCCTTGGAGCTCGCCTGCTCCAGCCCTGGTGAGCAAGAGCTTCTCACACCCAATTACTCATGCCGAAGCCCCTCAAATGGAGCCTGGAGCAGGCTCAGCAAACCATTCATCTTTGCAGAGTGGAGCCCTTTCAAGTTCCTCCATGGCAGCCGCTCTGTTTATTGTTAAGATGAGCACACAGTTTACACGGACTGTTCTTATTTATCTTTGACTTTTACCTTTTAGGTCATTTCTTTGCACGTCCGGCACTTTCCAAGTTTTATTTATGTCCTAAGCTTTGCTGTCTGAAACTCCAGTTCCCAGTGATGGAAAGGCGAGTTGAGCTCCTGACCGGGGCCTTTGCTCCAGCAGAACTGGAGTCCCCAAGGCAAATCACTCCTCAGGAGGGAGATTTAGGAAGCTGAGAAGGGAGGGACCGGTGGGGTTGTGTGGGGAGCTCAGGTAAGTGCTAGCAGCTGAGCTTTGCGTGACTCTGGGCTAGCTTGGATGTGCAGCCGTGTTGGGAGAGAAGATGGGGGGATACGTGGTTTAGGCATGATGACACTGAGAGCTGCTTGGACATGGTGTTTGCTTTGCAGGCTGATGAAGTGTCCAAGGGGGGAACAGGCCAACATATGATCCTCAGAAGGCTTTGCATATTTACCACTGCTGCACGCAGATGCAATCATCCCCAAATTCCCAGTCTTCCTCTACAGTCACCTCCGCCACTGCTCGCCTGCCTGCTGTGCCAGCCTGAGCCACCAGCATCACTCCCAGCATTGAGCAGGGCATAAATTCTGCTACTTTTCGGATCAACCCTGTATCAGTCACAAGGAGTGAGGAGTTTGTCCTTCCCTTAAAGGTGATGCACCCAAACCTTGAAGGTTTTGATTCTCCTCAGGGCCAGAAAATTGAAATGTCTTTTATAGTATAGAATCATAGAATGGTTTGGGTTGGAAGGGACCTTAAAGCTCATCCAGCTCCAGCCCGCTGCCATGGGCAGGGACACCTTCCACTAGACCAGCTTGCTCCAAGCCCCATTCAGTCTGGCCTGGAACACTTCCAGGGATGGCTGTGTTAGTCAGCTCCTCTTTTTGCCACAGCTTTGACTCATGAAATAGCTGAAGTGCTTTCGTATCTTTTGTCAAATCATTACATACCATCAGAGTACTGTGAGCACTTCCCATGGGTGGTACCAAAGAAATGTGATGTCTTTACATCATCAAGGATATTTTCTCACCCTAAAGGACCAGCTCGCAGGTGTTTCAGTCCAGAGCTAGACCACTACAAACCTGCTCAGAAATATGCAGGGCCAAATCCTGCTGTGATTTAAAGTCACCCACCTCAGGGGGAGCCAAACAGGTTCTTCACAGGGTGGATGGAGAGGGTGCTGGAGCTGGGCCCATTGGTTGTACGTGGAAAAGTATCCCAATTAGTGGGGTCCAGTGGCATAAGAGTCGTCTCCCAACTCAAGCCGTTGCAGTGAGCTTTTAAAGGAAAGGAGAGCAGTAACAGGAATCTCTTTTGAGAGACTTTGCTGAGCTAGAGAGTTATCAGACATGGACAGGTTATGTTCATGTCTTCCTTCCTTTCCCCTGGGGACCAGAAAGGGTTAAAACCCCCTTGATATAGGTCTGTGTTCACATTGAATCTACACCCATCATATATATATCAGGTTTTGAGGGTGGGGGGGTGGTTTACACATGTCACTGGCCATAACTCAGACTTTTATTATAATCACGACCATATGGTTAATGGGACTTAATAAACCACTGTTGACCTGGACTCTATGCGCACAAATCTCTTGCTCCTTTTCCTTTCTTCCTCACTTGTCTGGACACACTGTGCCAAGCAGCTGCAATTCAGTGACTCTAAAACACCACTTTCAGTGCCCAGCAGCTAGTTAGTTTAGAAAGAATAAAGCCCCAAGAAAGCCACATTGCACCAGAACCCAATGGAGACCGGGACCAGCGTTCCCAGGGTGATGGGGTAGCTGCTCTGTGCATTGGACAGACATGAGCATTGCCTATAGGAAGGCTAGAGTAGGTATCAAGCAGACTCCTGACCCAAATAGCAGAGGCCCTGGGTGAGCTCCAGTGATTGCTGTGGAATTAAATCCATGCTTCTCCTGGTGCAAGAGAGAAGAGCGTTTAGCCAAGCATTTCAAAGAGTCGCTGCATTCTGGTTTTGGCAGGCACAAAGGCTCCCACTTAA
>JANRGW010008918.1:0-12830 GCA_024733675.1 Psilopsiagon aymara | reverse complement strand
AACATCACTAAGCCATAACTAAAAACATTGGTGTTATCAGTGCTGTTCCCAGGCCGAAAGTCAAAAACACAGTGCTGTAGTAGCTACCAAGAAGGAGAAAAATGACTGCTACTGCTGAACCCATGACAGTCATGTATCATAATATAGAGGGAGTTATAATTGGCTCTTAATAGCTTTTTTTCATTATGCATTGATATAGAAAATCCAGAACTGATTTTATGAAAAAAAAAAAAAAAAAAATTATTTGTAGTATCAAATAGTACAGGTTTAGTATTTTGATAATTCAGTTTTTCTTATTGCTTTGACTATAGTCATAAGCTCACGGTAGTTAACTGAATATTATTCTTTTCTGTCAGAGACATTGGCACTAAGACAAGAACCCAATTGCTTTGTTTTTTAATTTTGTTACAAATTTTGAAAGGGCCATGTTCTTCCTCTGGGTACATGTCTATTACAGAGTTCAGCATCGACATCCAAGGGCAGTAGTTTGATAGGAAAAAAAAAACAAACAAAAAACCAAAAAACAAAACAAAACAAAACAAACAAAAAAAAAAAAAAAACAAAAAAAAAAACCAACAAACACACAAAACCAGCAACAACAACAATAACAACAACAAAAAACCTTGAGCAGAATTATTGAATATATTGCACTATTTCTGGTGGATAACAGATAACACAAATAACTGCAAGATGTGCAGTATATGTGCCCAGTTGTACCACAATAGAAGGCTATAATCTATTTTCATATACCTAGTTACATCAAAGGAACACATTATTAATTCTTTGATGGGAGAAGTGCTTTGTTTGTTTTTTTCCGTGTCTGATAACACATTAATTCTGTAAATACTGCTTCAGTCCATGAAGTCTGAAATGACTTTTTTTTAGTCCTAGTTTGAATTAGTATATTAACAGGAGTAAAACTGCAGTCCCCAGACTGATGATACAATAATTTTCCAGCTTATTCATACTAAACTTCAAACGTATTCATGTCAATTCTACTGAAGTTACTGTCTCAGAAGTATTTTTTTAATGTGTGTGAATTGCATGTGACATTACAGCCATTAGACAAGTGGTTGCGCAGCTCACTGACAGTGAAACAGAGGAAGATGCTTCCCTAAAGTAAAAGCTCATGTGAACCCTGTCACTATCTTTGATCTTATTTCATAGAATCACAGAATCATAGAACAGTTAGGGTTAGAAAGGACCCTAAGATCACCTAGTTCCAGCTCCCCTGCCATGGGCAGGGACAACACACACTAAACCATGCCACCCAAGGCTGGACATTTAGCCGTTGACCACAACTCTTTGTGTGTGGCTATCCAGCCAGTTTTTTATCCACCAAGTGGTCCATCTATCAAATTGATGTCTCTCCAATTCAGAGGCAAGGATGTCATGCCAGACAGTGCCTAACATTTTGCACAAGTCCAGGTAGATGGCATCAACTGCTCTACCCCTGTCCATCAGTTCTGTAGCCTCTTCGGAGAAGACCACCAAATTCATCAGGCAGGATTTCCCCTTAGTGAAGCCATTCTGGCTGTCACCAACCACCTTGTTGTTTTTCATGTGCCTTAGCATGCCTTCCAGGAGAATCTGCTCCAAGATTTTGCCAGGCACAGCGGTGAAAATGACTGGGCTGTATGTCCCAGGGTCATCCATTTTCCCCTTCTTGAAAATGGGGGTTATAATTCCCTTTTCCCAGTCATCAGGAACTTCACCTGACTGCCATGATTTTTCAAATATGATGGACAGTGACTTGGCAACTTCATTTGCCATTTCCTTCAGGACCTGTGAATGGATTTCGTCAGGTCCATGGACTTGTGCACATTCAGGTTCTTAATATGGTCTTGAACCAGGTCCTCTCCTACAGTTGGCCTAAGGTCATCATTCTCTCTGCGTCTGCCTTCCAAGACTTGAGTGGTGTGGACAGTTAAGACTGAGGCAAAGAAGTCATTAAAAACCTCAGCCTTCTCCTAATCCAGGGTAGACCTCACAAGAGTATAAACTGAAGAAAACGTAGAATATAAACAAAAATAAACTATAAACAAAATCTAACTTTTCCTCTCATCAATTGCAGCTCACTCTTTTTAAACTGTTAAAATAACTGTCTCCACACATCCACATGACTCACACACATCCACAGACAACTGACACCATGCTAAAGGCTGAGCCAGCAGTGAAACTGCTGCATGTCACTCAGTATGACCAGATGAGTAAGTGTCCTGGTTTTCCAAGACCCTAGTGCCTGTCACAGCTGGACCAGACATTTTTACTGTTGAGGGTTACCAAGAGCAACTGTATGTGTGTGAGACAAAGAGCAAAAATTGTCAGTGAGCTGCTATTCCCATCTCACTCAGACCTTAGATTTTACATCACAGGACCCCTGGAGCCCTTTTATGTAGTCTTGCAAGGAGCAGCGAGTTGGACTTGATGACCCTTGTGGACGTCTCCCAAGGCAACCTGTTCCAGTGTCTCATCACCCTCACAGTAAATAACTTCTTCCTAAAATCCAATCTAAATATACCCCCTTTCAGCTTAATGCAATTGTCCCATCACTACATGCCCTGGTAGGAAGTCCTGCAGATTTCTTGTATCCCCCTTTAGGTACTGGAAGATTGCTCTAAGATCTCCCTAGAGCCTTCTCTTTTTCAGACTGTGCAAGTCCAACTCTCTTAGCCTGTCTTCATAGAACAGATGCTCCAAACCAGTGATCATCTTTTTGGCCCTTCTCTGAACTCACTCCAGCAAGTCCATGCCCTTCTGTGCTGTGGGTTCCAGAGCTGGATGCAGCACTGCAGGTGGGTCTGATGAGAGCAGAATAGAGGGGTAGAATCACTTCTCTTGACCTGCTGGCCATCCTTGCTTTGATGCGTCCCAGGATACTGTTGGTGTTTTGGGCTGCAAATGCATGCTGATGGGTCATGTTGAGCATCTCATTATCCAACACCCACAAGACCTTCTCCACAGGGGTGTTTTCAGTCCATTCTCTGCCCAGGCTGTAGGTGTGCTTGGGATTACCCTGACCCAAGTGCAGGACCTTGATCTTGGACTTATTGAACTTCATGGTGTTGGCCACTGCCCCACCTCACAAGACTGTCAGGGTCCCTCTGGATGACACCCCTTCCCTCCAGTGTGTTGACTGTACCACATAGCTTGGTGTTAGTAAACTTGCTGAGGGCACATTCAGGCTCACTGTCCATGTTGCTGACAAAGGTGTTAAACAGCACTGGTCCCAGTACTGACCCCTGAAGACTGTCACTCATCTCTGGTCTCCACTTGCGCATTGACCAAGGCCACAACAATTTGAATGTGACCATCCAGCTAAATCCTTACCCATCACATGGTCCATTTGTCAAATCCATGTCTCCAATTTGAAGACAAGAATGTTGTAAGGGACAGTGTCAAATGCTTTGCACAATCTCATGCAGATGACATCAGTTGCTCTTCATCATCCATCAATGCCCTCATCCTATCAGAGAAGGTCATTAAATTTGTCAGGCATTATTTACCCTTAGTTGAGTCCTGTTGGCTGTCACCAATCATCTTACTTTCCATGTCTCTTAACATTTTATCCATGAGGATCTGCTCCATTATCTTGCTGGTCACAGGAGTATTATATTTATAACCCTAGCACAGTGATAGAGTATAGAGAAAGACCTGATAAGATGCATAGGCCTTCAGGATGTGGCATAGTGTACCTTCAGGATGTGGTGTGGACCAGCACAGGCATAGGGTGACAAGAGATAGGACACAGTCTTGGCACTACAGATGCCATGGCTATAAATAAGTCATCCATAATTGAAGATAGATTATAGGTAGACTTGGAGATGGATAAAAGTGGGTTTGGTGATATCAAACAAGAAAAACCCTGCAAAACAAACCAAAACAAGCAACTAATTCCTAACATGTGTAAAAGGCACCATACACAGTATGCTTAGATGTAAAATGGACCTGTAGACCAATGATGTGTTAAAGGATGTTAGCAAACATCACAATGATCCCAATTTGCCCCTCTATCAAGGGAAAAGAAACCATCAAACTGAATAAAATATTCCTTCTGGCAATGGAATTTAGATGCTGGCAACTCACTGAACACCTGCAAGAAACATTTTTTTCTTTCTTTTTTAAGTGGACATCTTGACTGATTTAATGAGTGATTGCTATTTCTAGTACAGTGAAATTTGGTGAATAACAATTCTGTGATCACCCTGCCCACTGCTTTCATGATTTCGTAACTCTCAGCTACGACTTACTTCAGACAACTAAATGAAAGCATTTTTAATGTAAGAAATTTTTGTGAGTCATCTTCCCCCATCTCTATCTTTCCCCCTAGCTGGACCTATTCAGAGCAGGTGACTTACCGCTGAATTTAGTCAAATTTTGACTTTCTCTAAGGATGATGATTTCACAAACTCTCCAGGTAACCTCTTCTAGAGTTTGAGCATCCTGGAGGTAATTTATTTTCTCGTAAAGTTTATTGGGAATTTCATACATTTTCTTTCAACTTCCGACTTTTGACTTTTATTCTTTTGCTGTGTATCTTTGAGATGGTAATACTGATTTTTCTCTTCTGACAGTTCTGTCCTCACCAAGCTATTTTCCTAGTATTTATCTTACATATTTTTTACATGGCATCTGCTTTTTCAACCCCAGACACAGCCATCCTAGCCATCAAAACAAAATACTTCAATGAACTTAGTATCTTTTTCAAACCCATAAGTGTTAGGTACATGTTTTTTTCTAGGCTGTTAATGAAGATATTAAATAAATTTTGTCATATCAGCAGTCCTGAGGGACCTCTGTGTTGACCTTTCTCTATCAAGAAAGTCACCATAAAATCCTACACTTTTCCAACTCCTCAATCAATGCTTCAATTGGGTCTGACTTTCAACCCCCACACTCAGGGGCAACATCCGCTTGGCCTGCACTGAGGCATCAGAGACTGTTGTCCCAAGGGCCCTAAGGACACTAGCAGGGCTCTATAGCAGGCCTAATAGGGTTGCTGTTCTGTACACATGCTTCCTTTCTGCCTCTAAAATAAAGTCTTACTGTATAAAAAACAAGTACTCTTTCATGTCTCTTGGCTTTCCTTCTGCTTTTACTGAAAATATTTCTCCATGAGATCTCTTTTCTGATCACCAGCAGATTGTCTCCATTCTAGTTAATGTGAAACTCATTTTTGCTGTACAGTTTCTTTGGGTATGGCATATGTAGCTGGCAATGTTACACAAGCTGTTGCCATGAGACCTGGACTCCCTGCTGGGCAGAGCCCTAGCAACCTGAATTTCTCCCTTAAAATGTTCCTTCTGTGTTTTCTTACTTTATTGTTGCCAGCATGGGTTAGGAGAATCAGTTCTGACCTTCCACATCAAGCAGCCCTTTGGTCACCTTTGGCATCACAAACTCAGTAGTCATTTAGAAAAATAACCTAATTTACTACTACCAGCACCTTCTTCTTCTGCACCTGCTCTCTTAATTCTTGATCTTGAACAGATTCCCTGTTGTCTTAATCTACAGTACCTCTTCAGTAACAATAAAGTGAGGCCTGGTCTTTCTGTTTAGCTATACCTCAGGTTGAGACGTATCTAAACGTGCTGAGAAAAATGCAGGGAGAAGTGAATGTTATATTCTTTGAAATTCCCACTCCCAGTGCAAGATAAAAAAACTACTACATTCTTTCTCATGGATAGGCATCAGCTTCCTTTCTATCCTCTCAGGCCAAAGGAAGCTCTGCTTCTTTGGGGTCACCTTGACAAGCCAATCCTCTTCACATCAAGAAACAACCACTTAGCATGCATTCGCTTACTCAGACGTTGACCCAAAATGCAATACCACAACCAAAATAACATCCAGTGACTGTCCAAATTCAAAATTTACTCAGCTTACTAGGAAATCATCCTCAGATCATCTTCTTCTGCGTCTTCCCATATAAAATTGCCATGAACACTTTACTGTATTCTATTTGTTATTCACTGCTTCCTTCAAAGTGATAAAGAAAATTGTAGAAAAAATAGAACACCTATAAATTTAAAAAGTATTCGGGTGCAACTTAGATTTTTAGCCTTTTGCTCCCCTTGCCAAGACAATACAATGTAACTAACCCCCTTTTTTACTATCATCAGCTCTGATCTAAATGATATTTGTAGAAGAAATTAATGAGAGCTGATATAAATAAGTTGGATTTTCCAGTACAGAACAGGAGCGCAGTTTATGGAGATGTAAAGGGTTTTAAGCAGGTATGGTTATAATGCAAATTTTCATAGTAAGAACTCTGAATTCACACAAGTTTTTTGTTTCCTCTTTTTTCACTGTTTAGCCAGTTTCACTCTTCATTAAGCATCTTGTCTACAGCTCATCTCAGACACACTGCTCACAATATTTCTTCTTACATCTTCCTACTCAAGCCATTCTGTTGTTGAATTTGTAGACCATGCTATCTATTTGTGTCTGCTAAACAATGTTAAACAAAGTGTTATTCTATAAGAAGTTCACGTCATTAGTTATGCAGAAAAGAATATGCATATGTGTCATGGTCTAAGCCCAGCGGGCAACACAGAACTACGCAGCCGCTCACTCACTCCACCCCTCACTTCCTTCTCCCCGCTGCTAGGAGGATGGGAAGGAGAATCGAAAGAATGCAACTCCCACGGGTTGAGATAAGAGCAGTCCAGTAATTAAGGTATAACACAAAAACACTGCTGCTACCACCAATAAAAATAATGATAAGGGAAGGAACGAGGGAAGAGAATACAATCGCTCACTACCTGCTGACCAATACCCAGCCTGACCTGAGCAGCGATCTGGGTCTTCCGGGTAACTGCCCCCCTTTATATTCTGGGCATGACATGCTGTGGTATGAAATACCTCCTTGTCTACTTTGGTTCAGGTGTTCTGTCTCTGCTTCCTCTCTGCTTCTTATGCCCCTCCTCACTGGCAGAGCATGAGACTCAGAAAGTCCTTAATCAGAGTAAACATTACTTAGCAAAGACTAAAAACATTGGTGCTATCAGCATTGTTTCCAGGCTGAGGGTCAAAGACACAACACAGCATCAGCTACTAAGAAGGAGAAAAATGCTGCCGTTGAGCCCAGGACAGTATGAATCCTGATGATTCTAATAGAAAAAATAACAAACCCAGATGCTGTGCTGGAGATAAATTCCCAATTAAATCTTGAAGAAAAGTAACAGCAACTAATTTGAAAAAAGAACATTGAGTGCTAGAAAAAATGAACCTTGGAGAAAGGAAAGGAAGAAATTTGTTCATAGGGAGGGGAGAAGGTAGTCAGAAGTATGAAACATAACAGAAGAATTTATTTCAAGAGAAATAGAGTGTTGAAAGAAATCAGTTTGTGAAGTGTGCAACTATGCTATTCTTCCTTGCTAATTAAAAAAATAGTTGAACTACTATAAGTAGATTAATATTTAATATGCATGTTCATTGAAAAACATTGGTAGGGCCACCAATAAAGCCACCTGAAAACTATCAAGTTGATCAATGTCTGCTCTGGAATCCATATGTCAAATCTCAGTATTCTATGCGAGACATATTTTTGTCATAAAATCGTAAATATAAAACTATCTGAATATAAATATTTCAAGAAAGTGCACTTCATTCTGATAGTCTGGAGTCAAACTAATGCTAACTAGTCCAATTTCATCATTCCATGTTTAAATACAACTAAATGTCAGGTGTGGGATACTCAGCATCTCTTAAGTGTTCTCATCTATGATTATTTCCTTTTTCATGTATTCCCTTATAGCATTATATCTTACTCTTATGCTAATTTATGCTAATGTATGCTAACTGATACAGATTGCGACCTGTGCAAAAGTGTAAATGTTTGAGAATAAGAGTATCAAGAATGTACCAATATCTCAGCTAAAACAAAGGATTTCAGCATTCTGTTGATCTGTACTGGGATACTTCATTTTTGATAAGTTGGTGCAGTATTTCTGTGAAAATTACCCTGAAATGTAATTCAAATCCAAAGAACATGTCTAAAAAATCTAAATATATCTATGTTTTATTTTGAATCATGGTTCTTAAAATAAAAGTAAGCTGGGTAGCTGTGAGGGAGCAGGGTCATGTAAATATGTGTTTGAAAGTGTATGTTGACTCAGAATCCGTATGTAAGATCATGATCTGTAGGATCATGATTGCATGACTCACGTACATAGATAACTCCTACATAAAAATTATTCTTGTTCAAACACTTTTTTTTTTTTAATTTTGAAGTTATTTTTTTCTTTCTTTATACTCAGTGCAATTCAGTATCATCTATCACCTAGTAGAATTATAGATATCTTTGACTTAGTCCTCAAAGGACCTTGGTTAAGACTGTAGTAAAAACTTCAATTGACATTTTTAAGGTCATGACCAATATCACTCAGAAGTGAGGTTAAATAAAAGTTCAATCAGTAACTCCAAAAAATCCAAAAGTACAGATTTCCCAGAAAGCTACAAACAACTATATTGTGAACAGCATAAGTTCTGCTGTATGAATCTGGGGAGAAAGCCTATCTTAAAAGACCTATATTTAAATACCTTTTCATCATTTATGAACCAAGAATACAACTTCTAACTTGAGAGAAAAAAGTGTTGCTTTCAACTCGGGATTTTTTTCTGCTCCTCTCTGACAGAACATATATAGCTTCAGCTTCTTTTTAAAGTCTTGTCACACTGGACTCAGTAAGAGAAGTATATGCCCTACTGTACTGTTTATTACTGTAAACACTCTGTAATTTCCAACTACAATTGTCATCAAAGCTACATATGAAGTAGTAATGGTAGAGTAAAAGAAATTTTAATAAGTATGAACATATAACTGCACACTTAAATCATGCTTTTAATTTACACATATCTACTTATAAGTTGCCCCAGCTTACCAGGCATAATATGGAATCATAGAATCATGGAATCATAGAATCATAGGATCATAGAATAGTTAGGGTTGGAAAGGACCTTAAGATCATCTAGTTCCAACCCCCCTGCCATGGGCAGGGACACTTCCCACTAAACCATGCCACCCAAGGCTATGTTCAACCCGGCCTTGAACACCGCCAGGGATGCAGCATTCACAACTTCCTTCGGCAACACATTCCAGTGACCACACTCACAGTAAAGAACTTCCTCTGTGCATCCAATCTAAACTCCTCCTGTGTAAGTTTTAACCCATTAGCCCTTGTCTTATCACTACAGTCCTTAACAAACAGTTCCTTCTCAGCATCACTATAGGCCCCCTTCACATACTGGAAGGCTGCTATGAGGTCTCCACACAGCCTTCTCTTCTCCAGGCTGAACAGCCCCAACTTTCTCAGCATATCTCCATACGGGAGGTGCTCCAGTGCCTTGATCATCCTTGTAGCCCTCTTCTGGACTTGTTCCGACAGTTCCATGTCCTTTTTATGTTGAGGACACCAAAACTGTACATAATACTCCAAGTGAGGTCTCACAAGAGCAGAATTGAGGGGCAGGATCACTTCCATTGACCCGATGATCACACTCTTTTTGATGCAGCCCAGGATGCAGTTGGCTTTCTGGGCTGTGAGTGCGCACTGCAGCTGTCTCATGTTAAGTTTCTCATCAACCAACACCCCCAAGTCCTTCTCTGCAGGGCTGCTCTCAATCTCTTCTGCCCAACCTGTAGCTGTGCCTGAGATTTATCCAACTCAGATGTAGGACCTTGCGCTTGTCGTGGCTAAACTTCATCAGGTTGGCATCACATCACCACTCAAGCATGTCAAGTTCCCTCTGGAAGCCATTCCTTCCCTCCACCTTATCAACTGTACCATATAGCTCAGTGCCATTAGCAAACTTGCTGAGGGTACACTCAATCCCACTGTCCATTTCAGCGACAAAGATGTTAAACAAGACCGGCCCAAACACCGATCCCTGAGGCACACCACTCATTACTGGCCTCCAACTGGACATTGAGCCATTGACCGCAACTCTTCGTGTGTGGTCATCCAGACAGTTCTTTATTTACCAAGTGGTCCACCTACCAAATTGATGTGTCTCCAACTTAGAGACAAGGATGTCATGTGAGACAGTGTCAAATGCTTTGCTCAAGTCCAGGTAGATTCTTTGCATATGTCCAAGTAGATGATGTCAACTGCTCTAACCCTGTCCATCAGTTCCGTAGGCACTTCAAAGAAGGCCACCAAATTAGTCAGGCATGATTTCCTCTTAGTGAAGCTATCAGCAGCCACCCTGTTGTTTTCCATGTGACTTAGCATGACTTCTGGGAGAATCCACTCCAAGATTTTGCCAGGCACAGAGATGAGACTCAGTGGTCTCAGAGGTGAGGCTGACTAGTCTGATTTAAATCTCCATTGTAGGTTCTCTAAAAAGTAGTACTGCATAATCTTGAACAGAAATGAAATAAATTTTGGTCCCGTGGTGCTCAAAACTGTACTCCTGCAGGTACTGGGAATAAAAAACCAAGAGAACTTTTTACAGGACATTTATATTATTCACAAAATGAAATAGAAGGAAGCTAATCTGTGTGATTTTAGATTCTTGAAGCACAGTCTTTTGCCTTGCAGCTCCTCATTATGAATTACATTTATTGCTGTCCATAAGAAGAAGCAAAAATGCACCATAGTACCAGTGGCAATAACAAGAAAGAAACTTGCAGGGATATACTGTATTTTGGAGGGTGTTTCAGTTTTCCTTTTACATACTTCATATTCTCATCCAGAAGATGAGAAGCAAAATGTTCTGTAATTCTGAATTTTATGCGCTGATCTCATCTGCACCAAACATAGCTCTTACAGAGCAGAAGGGCTTTTACTATCTCTCCCACTAGCAAGTGCCCTTATCTTTCTAGGTATTGTTTCAGTCCGGTGCTGTCAAAAGGTAATGAAAGAAGAAAGTACAACTTATGTTTGCTGCTATTCTGCTATTTTTCCATCTTTATCTTTCTTTATATTATTGTCTTGTGATCTTGAACAGGTTAGAGATTTGACATATGTTCCCATTCTCAGATTATGCTCATCTACAAGATGCTTCAGTGCTGTTACCTTTGATGTTGTCATGGGTTCAGCAGTAGCAGTCATTTTTTTAACTCCTTGGTAGCTGGTGCAGCACTGTGTTTTTGACTTTTGGCCTGGGAACAGTGCTGATAACACCCATGTTTTCAGTTACTGCTTAGTAATGTCTTGGTCTGACCAAGGACTTTTTGAGTCTCATGCTCTGCCAGGATGCAGGGGAAGCCGTGAGGAGGCAGACACAGGACACCTGACCCAAACTGACCAAAGAGGTATTCCATACCACAGCACGTCATGCCCAGGATGGAAAAACTGAGGGCAGAGACCTGGAAAGGTGGGTATGCACTGCTTGTCCGGGCTGGGTGTAGGTGGTGAGCAATTTTATTCTTTTCCCTTGTATTTCTCTTGTCATTATTATTGGTGGTAGCAGCAGTGGTTTGTGTTATACCTTAGTTACTAAACTGTTCTTGTCTCTACCTGTGGGAGCTGCATTCTTTTGATTCTCCTCCCCATCCCCTTGGGACTGGGGGAAGTAAGAGGAGGGAGGGATTGAGCAAACTGTGTGAGGGACTTAAACCCCAACAGCTATCTTCTGTTCCTGAGATCTTGACACTGTTCAGTCATTTCTGATTGCATGATTCTACTTGCACTGTCACTAGCTGCTTTCTGAAAATATTCTGCATCTTCCTGGCTATGTTAAAAGACATGACTGATCCAGTCTTGAAAATTTATCTGGTAATAAATCCTGCTTCAAATATTAAGAGCTTGCACACCTTGCCACTGAACATTACAACTATAATGCATTTATTTATAGGTGCATAATAAGGAAACTATAGCAATTAATTCAGGAGACATGTAATTTGTGTTTAAATTATTAGTAAATTTTGAGTTGGAGGATTAAATGTGTAAAAATAATAAATAAAAGAATAAATAAAATAAGCATTTAACATTGGAAGATGTGGGTGCAAACTTCATTTAAAGAAAATTAGGCTCAGTTGTTTGGATGCTGTGTACAGTGATGTATGAAGCATTGTATTATCAACTTCAAACGAAAATAGTGCAAGAGAGAGATATGTCCTATTCTAAATTTAGGGAGTCTAGTTTATGTCCAGATAAAAACCTAAAGCAAATAAACAAAAAACAAAACACGCACATACACACACACACACAAAAACCAACCCAGAAAAACAAAGCAAGCAAAAGGCTGGCTTCCTACCACACAGAAATTAATTTAATGTTTGGAATTAAGCATTAAATTTTACTGGGCCATACAGATGCTATAATACAAAAAAACAGCATTAGATCCAAAAAGAAGGCCTTCTGCTAAAAGCTACCTGGGAGGAATGGACTTTGTACTTCATGTATGGCTTATGTCTGTGTAAAGTATATTTGCTAGAAGGATCTCTTTAATGATTTTTCAGCACTTTCTGAAGTTTTAAAAATTTTTTAAATCAAGAAGACACCACAAAGAAACTGCCTAGGAAAGGAAAGATCTGAGAATGAAAAGAAAACCCACTGAATTAAAAGTTAATAGGCAATTTGCAAAAGAAATTGAATGATGTATCTTTAATTTTTTTTATTTTTTTTTTTTTTTTTAACATAAAGCTATGTCTGTGAAAACTTTGCTTGTTAAATTATGATGCTGATTTAGGCTAAATGCCCCCCATAAAGGTTTTATGTAGATACCCCAGTTCACTTTTGGTTCTCGTTCCTTAGTATCTAACGCATTGATTGTAATGGAAGATTCCTAAAAGTGTTTGCAACACATGTGTCGTGGTTTCAACCGTAAATCAGCCACGCAGTTTGTTCACTCACTTCCCCCTTTTTCTTCCCTCTGCTCCTGGA
>JANRGW010008916.1:0-28538 GCA_024733675.1 Psilopsiagon aymara | reverse complement strand
CCCTGGCAGAGCATGAGGCTCCGAAAGTCCTTGGCCAGACCAAACATCACTAAGCCATAACTAAAAACATTGGTGTTTATCAGCACTGTTCTCAGGCCACAAGTCAAAAACACGGTGCTGCACCAGCTACCAAGAAGGGGAAAAATGACTGCTACTGCTGAACCCACGACACCATGTTATTTTTGCACCCCTCTCTCCCCAAAGATGCATAGAACTGGTGCGAAAATACTGCAGTCTGTAGAAGTCTATCTGAAAAACCTATTCCAACTCAGGAATCATATGTTGACCTAGTCAAGGCTAATTTCTCACATAAATGACCAGTGAGAAGTGTCTGAAAGTTAAAATAGGGGCCTTTTTGCTTATCCAGGTAGATAGAGAGTAAAATGGGCACACAGACTGAGAAGGAGTACTTTCTGTCTTGCTGTTGTGTATATTTTTATTTTTATTTTTGTTTGCATGAAAATCTCAAAAATGTCTTGTGTCCATTACAGAATCTTATAGTGTTTCTTATATCTAATGCATTGCTCTATGAAACGCAACCATGTTTCAGGTTGTTTTGTGTAAAAACAGTGTTGGCCTGTCAATTAAAATGGGTTCTGTAAATATTTTTGTTTTAATGGTGTGGTTCAGTAGGACAAAAATGACCAGTAGGAACTTGGCTCCTTACCTTATCCACATTGTATAGGCTCTATTCACCTATATGTGAAGTCTGGAACTTTGTCAAGGTGAGAGCTTTAGAATGCAGACAGTCCATTTTAGTAACATGCAAAACCCCATCAGTTATATAGTGTTGCCTGTCACGGATGACATGATTCATGCGTGACATGGTTGTGGAAGTGTAGGATGCAGTTACAGTAACATCATGCAGCTCATATTAACTTCATATTAATGTTAACATTCTACTCTTTGAATTTAAATTGTAGAAACATATGTAATGTCATTGCTGAACTTTTCTCTGAAAGATGCTTTATTCAGTTCTGAGTCCGTTCTTGGAACTGCAAAAAACACTTGCCTTGATATTGATATTGTTTTGAAGAATGTATGATTTACTGGGAAAGTGGTCCCGATTTTTACCGTTTTCTTGGTTGGTTTTGGTTTTGTCATGGAATATTTCCCTTTAACGTAAGTCAAATGTATTATATATATAATGAAAATACAGAAATTTTGCAGGTCACTAGTTCTATTTTAGTAGTAATAAAATGACTAAGTAAAACAGTTGATACAGATGTATCATACTGATGATGATATCTCTAGGAGTCTTTTGTGTTCTCCTGTTGGGATATACTGGGTTATGCTGCTATTTCAGAAAAGTTGTATGATTACCAAACAACTTGGGTTTATGGGCTTTTCCAAAACAAAGGCTCCGAGGGAATGCAGAACATCCACATCTGAAGTATGACACTGAGCCCCTGTGTCATGCATTTTGAAAATAGATCCAGCACATGAGATTTTCCAAGACTTGCTGCTGCCCCTTGTACCCTTTATTTAGAAAACTAATGTAATTAATCTTTCTAGGAACCCTTCAGTAATGCATGGAGAATGATCTGGGGGGAAAAGGGAGAGAGAAAAAACAGGGGGACCTGTAATTATTTCAGTCTGTTGGAAAGTCTTGTACTTCTCAGCAGGCAGATAGTGTGTTACAGTAATGGTTAGATGGCAAAACTGATTTTTTTATAGTAGCTATCAACCCTTATTTTCTGTTTAAAAAGGGAGAAAAATCGTTTCATTAAACAGTAGAATGTGGGATATAAAATTTAAGCACCTTTTTTAATTTTTTTTCCTGGTGACTTGTTAAAAATGAATGGGTACAGAAAGATTGGAGTTCAAAAATTTTCCCTTTTGCAGCCTCTTTTCTAGCTTTTCTTGCTCTTCTTTGTAGTAGATTGTAAGAAATCTAAAATACTCTGGGGTCTGTTTTGTCTGTATTATTCCTTGTGGTATATCAATACCTGATTTATATTCATTCTGATAATTGGTTCACAATCATCTGTAGAATATTTTGTAATCTGTCACCTGTGGTGGAAAATGCGTGCGAGTGATCCACTGAATATTGATTTAGTAGTTATAGAATAACTCGGTTTGGAAGGGGTCTCAGGAGGTTTCTAGTCCAACATGCTGTGCAAAACAGGTTCAGTCCTGATGCCAGCCCAAGCTCCTCAGGGCTTGATCTGGCCGAATACTTAAAGTCCCCAAGGCTGGAGACTGCACAGCCTTCTCTGAGCAGCCTGGATTATCATCTGACTGTCCTAATAGTGAAAAACTGTGTTTCCTTATAACCCATGGGCTGTCTTCAGTTTGCCTGTTATCTTTTGCCCTCCTGCCATGGGCTGTTGTAGCTACGTTTTCTTGGTAACTTTGCCATGGGTGCTGGGGTGCTGCTGTTGGGTATCTCCAAAGCCATCCCTTCTCTTAGCTGAGCAAGTATTGGACCCTTAGCCTTGCCTCGCAGGACAGCTGCCCTCATGTGTATCAACTGGGGGTGCTTCCTCAATTCTGTGCCATCTGAAAACTTGATGAACAAGCAGCCTGCCTCTTCTGGGACGTTGACAAAGATGTTAAATGTGACTGGTCCTAGGAGAAAGCATTGTGAGAGACAGCACTGGAAAGCTTGTTGGAATAAAGGATATTTACTGCTCTCCCCTCATCCACAAATCCAGTTATTTTATCATAAAAGGCAATTGGGTTGGTCAGGCTTGAGTTACCATTGGTAAATCCATGCTGGCTGTTCTCAGTCACAAAGCTTGACACTCACTGAGCAATATGAAGGCTGAATAACTTCTCAAGTGCATGAAATGTGACAGTTTTGTCAAGCTATTATACTAGGGAGTAATTTCAGAGGAACTGTGGTGTATGTTGGAAACACAAATAAAAGCATTTTGAAGGTCTGGAGGGTACTGATGACCTTGTACCCTTTATCTCAGGTTCATAATTTCTGCAAGTCTTCAAATTTAATTTCTATTCCTGGTGTAAGGTCCTAGGCATGAGGGAAAAGAGGAAAATTTCTCTCTGAAGTTTCTTACTTCAAAATATGAATACTGATTTTTGTAGTTAAGTCTAAAATTTCTGTCAATTGCTTGTCATTCTGAAATCTCTCCGAGCGACTCACAATCTTTTACTTTGCAATGCAGTAAAAAAAAGGAGATATTTTAGGAAAGTCGTGGTCATGGAACTGCGAAATTTATCTAAAAAAGTGATTCTGCTGTTAAATAACAAGCAGTTGCCTATAAAAGAAGTAATATTTTTAAAATTTAAATCTCTTCATATTTACCTTTTTGACTGTATTTAATTATATTACTGACCTAGAAGCAGCTTTAGTGTTCTGTTATAACATTTGTATGTGAAGTATCTCTGACCACCACCCTTTTTACAGGGTTCTCAGTTCTAGTACTTGAACTGCATTTTGTGGTATGATGTAACTAAAGTCAAGGTGGTAATATAAATGATTGACCACATGCTTGCAGAAGGGATCAAGAGTGAAGGAAATTAGGTACTAATAATTCAGTTGGAAAAAAATTACACACTAGTGCATTATTGCATATTAATTATCCAGAGATGGTTTCACTTACTGATGCTATACTAGTACTGCATGAGGCCTGCATGTATCAAATCCCTAGAACAAGCTCTGGAAGAACCACATGATTATTTCTCTTTTAATGCCTATGTATATTTAGAGTCTCCAGTGAAAGTGTCTCACTTTAACCAGCTTTCAGTAAAGTTTTACTGGAAGAAGTATTAAGATGGCTTAATAGCACAATGCAAGCACTGTCTTATTTTTAAAGCCACATTCCTCCTGTTCCTTTTAGTTTTATGACATAGCCCAATATGACATGACTAGACCCAAACTTCAAGGGAATTTCTAGTTAGAATGTTTCAGCTTCATGTCTCAACTGGGACAGAAACTGGAATGTTGAATATAGATGTACTTTAAAGCCTGGCTGTCAGAGATATATGGCCCATAGGTGGATCTAATATTTTTTTAATATGTCTGAAGAAAGAATTAATGAAACCCCATTTTAAAACCCATTTGGCAATGAATTCTGTTAACTATGGACAGAAACATGAAGATAAAGGAATATTCTATTGGAAATGTTGAGGCAATCTCTTTGTAGGCATTTTGGGAAGTGATTAGGAGCAAGATCTTGAACATGGTTTTTTTTGCCATTTGAATTAAATATTCCATAAATCATAAATTAAGCTCAGTATCTGAGAAAAGGTGTGACATGGAGGATTTAAATAGAGTAGATCAATTGTAGCTAATAAATCAATTCTACATATAGCAGGCTTCAATTGTTTCTTTTTCAGTCTAGCTCACAAGTATGTTTGTTGGATGAATCAAGGAACAGCTAGCCAAAGAATGTGTGTATTTCTAAGGGTATGTAATCTATTGCAGTATAGTTCCTGAACTGTGGTAAACAAGTGGTTCCTGGAGTAAATCTACATTCATTAACATAGAGCTAATGAGCTAAGTTTTACTACACCAATAAAAATATTACTAGTTTAAGGAATTATTTCTATTTTATATGAGATACAGCATATGAAACATATGTTGTATATGCTTAATGAGCAACTTTGATAAAAAATGATTCTTCCCCCTCCCTTTTTGGGCAGAATGGTTAGCAGTCTTGCAGGCACATTCCGAGTTAGTGAGTTATTCTGTTGGTTATTGTGCAGTAAAATGAAATAACTGAAGGACACAGGAGTTACAGATTGGTGAAAGTGCTATTGCTGTGCTTAATATATCTTACAAGACACTGAACTGCTGCTGGTGGGAGTTATTCCTTAGAACACATTTTCACAACTGTAATTGCACTTCCCTTTCTTATGTGTGTCGTGCTTATTGCAGCTTTAAAATCTATAGTAAGTTTTACCTTTCAGTTGTTAATTTCAAAAATGAAATGAATTCTACAGCTAATACGGAGGGGAAGTGATAATGAAAGTGATGCTAGGGAACAGAAACAAAGCTGGATAAATTACAAAGGCAACAGTAGTTGTAAGTCATCAAGTTGCTCGACATAAAGCATATTTAATAGTAGTGGATATGTCTAGTCAGAGGCTCATCATGCAAACCTTATTCCTATTCATTATTTTTATTTGGTCCACTCTGAAAGATTTGAAGAATGAGAACATGAGCGACTTCCCCTGTATGGTGTTTAAAATTTCTTTGTTTTAGAGTAAAATCACCAGAATGGAGGTAAAGGTTGAAAAAAATCGAGACTCCATAAGATATTTTCTCTGTATGAAGAACTATATTTGGACAAGCGAAAAAACCCCAACAACTTATGGTTTGCGTAATCCTCCATCACATGAATGTTAAAATGCAGGATATTATCTGAAGTTCCTAACCTTCTTAGGATTAAAGTTATAACTAACTTTGTAGGATTATGTCTAATGGTCTTCATTAATAATAAGCATTTGAGCAGTCTTAAGGGTTTGGTTTTAAATTGTGATGAAAATAAACTGTTTAAAAGATCAATCACAAGAAGCTAATTCAAGCCATATAAAATTGTCCTCAGATCTATGTAATATTTTTTTTCTGGCCTTTTTAATATTTGATTTGTTTATTACATCATGCTTTTTATATTTCAAAGGTACCTGATACAAACCAGAAAGAATAGAGCTAGTTGACTGTCATCTTAATTATGAATGTTCTTGTTCATTCAATTCATGCAATAGCTTTTCTTTTTATTTTCATTCTGTGTCTTGCCAACTTGTGACCCACTTCCCAACACTGTTTTAGCAGTAGGAGAAAATGCCTTATCAGACAGTTGTTCACAAAAGATACCAGGAATGCAGAATTTCTGGCATATTTGTACATTGGGTTAGGGAGCAGAAATCATAGAACAGTAGAATAGTTTGGGTTGGAAGGGGCCTTCAAATGCCACCTAATCCACCCCCCCTGCAATGAGCAGGGACATCTTCAAATAGATCAGGTTGCCCAGAGAGGTGGTTGATGCACCATCCCTGGAAATATTCAAGGCCAGGCTGGACGTTGTTCTGGATGTTGTGCCAGTATTTTGCCACCATCATTGTAAAGAATTTTCTCCTTGCATCCAGCCCAAATCTTCCCTCTTTTAGTTTAAAACCAATGCTCCTCATCCTATGACAACAGTCCCTGCTAAAAAGTCTCTCCCTGTCTTATAGGCTCATTTTCAGTACTGAAAGGCTGCAATAAAGTCTCCCTGGAGTCTCTATGAGTCTCCACTCTTTCCTAAGCATCTGGGGACTTTTATTTGTTTTTAACTGATGTTACCACTGAGCTTCTTTAGGTCTTTTCCTTCTGATATGATGACACTGTATTTTCTCAAGATACTGTTGCTATCATTATGAAACTTCTAGGGAAACAGAGAGAACAAAATTGAAAATGGAGCAAAGCTATTGTCTAATTTGGTTTGCTGCTCTTTGAGATGTGTTGAGATGGATCCAGGTACCTGTTACCTTGGCAACCATAAAGTATGTGTGTACAAGTTCTTTTATTGGTATAGCTGAACAGCTACTCTGTCAGTCCACAACTCTGGTGGACACATGCAGCTCCAAGGTATGCCAGATCACTATTTCTTTAATGATAACTTTTCTTTCCCGTAAGAGAAACAACTGTATGGAGCCCATAACAAAGCTTTTTCAAAGGCAGAAAGCTGGCAAAGTTCAGCAGAGGAAGTCATAGAAATAGAAGGATAAATATAAAAAGGAAGTCTGTCAAGAAAAATTGACTTGGTCAACCTAAAAATAGACGGCTTTGAAGTACATGAGACATGCTGTACACTTATGTGCCTTACATTGAAGTAATGTAATTCACCTGCTGTTTAAATGTCCCAAGTCCAAGCCTTTTCTGCAAAATCAGACTGTTTTCTTCTAAAATACAAAATTCAACTCCTATGAATAAGGGTTTAGACAGACTGCAGAAATGTAAGCAGGCATCATTATATGAAAAATTTATTCTGATTTTGTACACTGATTCTGAGCAGTACTTTAACATGTATGTTTTGTGCTGTTTTTGTCTAATTTGTATTCATGACGTTCCTTGCTTCCATAACTTGCCCAAGAATTTGAAGTGTTTTAGTATGCTGAGTGCATGCTAGAAAATTGAATGTAAAGCAATGACTTTATGAAGGTCAGAAAATATTTAAAATGGCAGGTGACTTCAAGGGTTTGAGAGCTGAAAAAAAATGTTTTGAAAGTGAATGAATTACAGCAGAGAATTAAGAAAAGAATGAAGCAGTTTATTAGTGATATAATATTTAGAAATTTTAGCTTAATCTATAATGTTTTGCATACCTGATGTAGATTCAGTTTTTATGTGTAATAAATAAATATGTTTAGAGACTCACATTCCAGAAAGTAAAAAGGAATAAAAAAAAAAAAAAACAAAAAAAAAAATTAAGAACCCTAATCAAAACAAACAAACCCCCAACCAAAACCAGAAATACTGAAATTATTTAGAAATTGGAATCTTACCAAAAGGAAATATCATTCGTATATAATATTCTTAATTAAATTTTTATGTCTTCCCTATTGTCCTAAATGGAGCTATTTTTCATATTTATATATATTTGGCTACCGTTTTTAATAAATATATACGTGGGTGTATGCACACGTGCTGTATGAAGCAGATGATGGCCACAAGATGATTATGCCAGTTTTAAGGCAATGTAGCTGTACTTGAGAATAGAAACTAGCTCATATCGATAAATTCATATAGCCTGAAATGCTCATAATTGTTTAAGTTTTTGAGGCATATTTCATAAGTCATCTTTTGTTAGACTTCCCTTACACCACTTACCATAGTTTCAATTCTAGCAAAATACTCAGTTCCACCAGAAGCAGCATTTCCTTAAGCATTTCAAGATGTCAGAGGTATTTTTAATAATTAACAGAAGGTCTTAGAAATTTGAGAAATGTGAACTTCCTAAGCTTTTTCATGTATTGACAACACAGATATTAAGGGAAATATAAAAGTCTTTACTGGCTTCATTGGTCTGCTCTGATCCATCAAAATCCCTGTAGAGGAAATTTATGTTGATTAGAAGTTTAATTAGGAGTCCTTTTTGGAAATCTAATTGCTTGTAAAAGGTACAAGAATGAACAAGTAGGAGGTTGTTACCCTCTGTACAGGTTCGGTAAAATGCCAGCTGGCAGGCCATTGCTTTCCTGATCTCATTTATTCTCTGTGCTTTAGCCTTCATGTGAATACGATAGTATTTTCAGCCTGGCTTGGATGTCAGAGATGTAAGGGAGAGAAAAGCAGAGCTGTAGGTCTTCTAAGAGAGAAACAGAATGTTTTGGAACTTACCATACGCATACAAAATTAGTAATTAACAGCTTGTTCGGATTCATCAGAGGTGTTGGGTTTTGGTCTTTTTTTCTTTTTCTTCTAATCTTAGGTCATGGCCAAGGAAAAAACATTTCCATTTCTCGGAAAAAAAAATTCACAGGTCTCAAGAAAAATGCAGATATATAGAGAGGTCCAAGGGTACTTGACCTTCAAATGGGCTTGTTCATTGCTGTGTGGAAAGGTCTTTTAGCAAAACTGAGATGCCACTGAAGACCAGAGGGAACAACAGAGAAATCCTGTGGATTCTGCCAGAATTGAGATTAGTTCAATAACTGGTAGAACTACATTATGATGCTAAGACCACTCTTTCTCAGAAAAGTCTGAGTGTACAGCTTATTGAAAAATGGGCAACAAAATTTGAGACAAATGTAGTAGCATAAGTGTTACTTATAGATTTTAGGCCTTACTTGTTCCACAACCTTAACCTTCAGTTAAACCTTAACCTGAGATCAAAAGGAATTGCCCAGAGGATCAAGTTATCAGGGGAGATTTCCTTTGACAGCCTCCCCTTACTTTGGTTGTCAATTTTTTGTGGCCCTATGCATACGCTACCTCTGATATGTCTTTACTCAAGACTGACAGCCATGACTCAGAGAGATTTTCAGGGGAGATTTCTTTTGGCAGCCATTCTGTTTGTTTGGTGGGCCTTTTAGCCCTGCTTTTGCTGCAGCTCTAGGGTCTACCTTTCTTCTTAACCCTATCTCTAGGCCCTCATTTGAGCCTTAACTCAAGACCAAGAGCTATAAGGAGAATTTTCTGCAGCCCACCTTTTGCTTTTTCAGTCTTAGCATCTTTAGGCTTTCTTTGTTTCCAAACTCAAAGATTAATTTCAGGCCTTAATGATATTTTATTAAAGTGTGTTTGGTGCAACTTCTAATCTTTTAGGAAAGTATATTAGTCTTTTGTCCTTATGCTGTAAATTCATATGATGTGTTCTGAAAAGGCAAGCTGTTAAGATTAGCCTCAGGTGCTCGTTCTTATGTACTTTAGTTTATAATAAAATTTATTCAAAGGGCAAATAGTTACTATTATGCTATGGAACAAATTGAAAGATCTATCTTAAGTCTTTCAGATGAATAAATGTAGTATCTAAAAGTCTGTGTAAATAATGTGAGTAATCAAGATTGTGCTCTATACTTCACCTGCTGTACTCTCTTAATCCCCCAAAGTAATCAAAATACCTAACTTTGTAGATACTGCGTTCATGGTGCATACAGAACCATTGTGCTTAACAAGGTTGTAAGCGCTTCCACATTTCACTTCAGGAAATGGTCTCATGTGACTTCAGTGAGTATCACTGTCAGTGTATTTTAAAAACAAGTTCAACTATGTCTTTAACTGGAAGATGAAGCTTTAACATATAATGTATTCCATATAGCACCTGACATAGGAACAAATCATATAGCATCTGACATAGGAACAAATATATTTTCTTCCCTGTGTGGAGGAAAAAAAAATAAATCACCTTTGTTAATTTAGCAAATGGAGAATGTAACTTCATATGGTGTGTCTGTTTCACTGGCAGATTTTGTAAAGTTGCTGGAATGATAAAGCTCACAACATCATTAACATGTACAAGAGTTTATCTTAATTGCAGTGTTTAAAACACAACTTTGTGGTATTTCAGAAATTCATGATGTTTTCAAGTCTTGAGGATAAAAAAAGTATGATCTGCCTATTTTGTCTGGAAGCCTGTAGGAGAGATGGAATACTAACCATTATGAAGGTGATTCCAGTTTTGTAGGAAAAGGCTAAAAGGGTATATGATCAAGGTCTACAAAATCACAAAGATGTTATCTTAGGTGGAAGGTGATGACAAGCACAACTGTTACCAAATTCCACAGTTCTGGAACGAGGGGCAGACCCTGAAACCACTAGGAAGTCAGGTTAAAACAGATAAAAGGTAAATACCTCTTGTTTCACAAGGTAGAAATTCTGGAATTAGCATCTTTTGTTCAGTCTGGTGTGTTGTGAAAGACATAACTGAATCTTGAGTATTTCTCAAATTATGCATTTGATTTATATGTGATGATCAAAGAAAAGATATTTTGCTGTGAAAATACCTACAATCACTTATTGCTACTGCCAATGTGACATGCACCAGTTGGTTCCTGACTGAAATTCTGTGTGGGTCTGGTCTAGTAGATCTATATTAAATAAAGTCAGAAAGGAGCAAAAGGAAAGATTAAAGGAAATGACTTTCAATGCTTTTTTTCTCCATGGGCAGATTGTCTAAATTATAATTAGTTCTGCAGACTGCAGAGACTCTGGCACTGCCTTTGCATGAAATGACTTAATCCTGGAAAGTTTACTTTTGCTGAAAGCTGTTGTGAGAATTCAGTGGACTATGTGACTATTATCTCATATATCTCCCATTCAGTGCTTGTCCTGAGATCATAGATTTGTGGGGATTTTGGTTTTGGCTGATTATCAGTCATTGTTTTCCTTCATCTAGGTTCTCCCTCACCTTCATTGCCAGGAATGACTGTTAACAAGCTGTAGCAGATGACATCTTGCCCTTATACAAGGTGCGCAGAATAGTCTTGTGTGTTCATAGCTGCTGCTCCCTGCTGCTAAAGCAAGCAGAATTTTGCTTAGCCATGATGGGGAATCAGGGTAATAGCAGGAGAACTGACGCTTTACTTTGTCTTCATTTATATTCGTTTTCAGAAGGAGGCTTAAGTATTATTGTGGAGAGAGATTAATTTAGGTGGTAAGACGTATACAGAGATCTTTAATAATATTTTCTCATCTTATGCTTCAATGCATTTCTAAGGAAATAGCATGTATTGAGGTTTGCATTTACATCTTCTGAAGCCTGCTAATTGCTGATTGACCCTGTGTGGTGAGAGCATATAGATTTGTCATTTTCTGTAGGTTTAAATTTAATATTTGTTTCTGAAAAAGGTAATATATACCATTTCAATGTGAATTGTTAGGAACAATTAGTTTACATCATAGTTATAGTTGAGCACTCCACCCCATAGGTGGGACCCAAATCCTTCTGAAGCTTTAGATCTACTAAAGTATGCTATGTCACAGTATACTGACCCAATCCAAAAGATTATGCTTTCCATAGTGTGCAAAAGCAATATATTAATACAATATATTAACAGCAACATACTAAATCATGTGTTCTACCTTTACTCCAGGAAAAGATTACTTTAAAACTAGTGGGGATCAAATAGAAATGATCTACTGAGACCAAGTCTTGATTCCTAGCATTTCAGGAAGAACAGGACAAAGCCAAAGTAATTAAAATTCTCGTTTTATGGTTAAACCTGGCAAATGAATTTGTCTTTTGCGTTTGCTAAAAAGGTAAGCATTTTACGTAAAAAGGACGTGGTGGTGTCTAACTCATATCCAGCTAACATTTTCTAAGCATCTAAGCATGTACAGAAAGTTTGCCTCCATTGTATCACGGGCTCAGCACCTAGCTCAAGCCTACTTCAGATCCTCAGAAAAGGGTCCTCCAACAGTTTTTTGAGAGAGGCTGCATGCAATAAGCTTGTTCTTTGACACACCACAGGTATGTGCTCAAATACCTTTCATTCAATCCTATAACTGCGTTTTGTTAAGGTTTGGTAGTCTAAAATCTACTGTCTCTCTGAGTGTGAGGGAGTTTCCAAAATCTTTTCTACGTAGGTGAATGTCAGAGTTGGAGGCCTTGGCTAATTTGTTTAGAAGCACTTTCCATTCTTTTACTGAAGCTGTTCCACTGTGCCATGGACAACCAGGTAATTGCTGGAGCAGAAAAGATTGAACAAAATGGTATGAAAGGATTTTGGAATTCTGAAAAGGCGTGTTCTTCAACTTGTTCTTCAAGACAAAATGCATTTAGAATAGATAGATGTTTTATTGAAACATAAATCGAATCTTCAGAGCAGGTGTTCTTTTAAAATTTATTTTATTTTATTTTTAAACCATCTTGCAACTCTCCCCTGCTCACAGTTCCTCCTACATGCTTAGGGGATTTTGGGCTGCTGCAATGACTAATGTTCTCCATGCTTGCCAAAACTCTTATGAATATCCAGTAGGCAGTTTTTATTCTAGATCAGTTATTTTCAACCTTTTCTTTAGCATGTGGACCTCTTTAGAAAATTTATATTAATAGTGTTGTACAGCATGTAAGAACTTTTTTTTTTTTAATGTACTGTGGACTCTTTCAGATGCGTTTTGGGGGATGGTTTGTATATTTTACATAAGAAGCATATTTGGTACATCTCCATGGTTCCTGAGAATACCAATACTTTTCAGATAGAAAACTGTTTAGTGCTTCTTTGCTACTTTACATGACCTGGATTTAGGTCAATGACATCTAAATAGGAAACCTTATCAATCAAGTAATTAGTTTCAAATACCACAGTTCTTTTCACCAGAGAAACTCCAGAGCTAATGATTACTCCAGAGGAATCTGTTTACCCTGAGCATATAATGTATACATTGTAATATATTGTTCTTGTTCTTCAAATACTGTTTTTTGTTAGCCTGAGGTATTGAATAGAAGAAGCAAACCTAAGTTTGGAATAGCTTTAGTCTTATGCATAAAGATAAGCTGTCTTCAAAGTCTGTGTGTATACATGAATTGTGTGAGTAGGGCATTTAGAGATTATACCTCTAGGGGTCTGGTTCACTTAAAGTTAATTTGTTTTCTTATGCAACTTGATTCCTTTTCACTGAGGCTGAAAAAAGAAATCAATTTCTATGATACGTTGCCCCTTCAAAGTCATAACCAATGCTGCTGATTCTGGACCAGATTACCATGCCTTCAAACGTTCAATTAGCTCAATCTGAAATAGAATTTCCAGACACCGTGTTGTCCTTTGAGGTAATATAAATGTCAGAAAAAAATGTACTAGCTGAATAAATATCATACACTTACAGTTAAATACTAAGACTGCAGATGGGTTCTACCTATGGCACTTACACAAGTAGAGCCATATTTTAGAAAATGTTGCAAATATGCTTATTAACCCTGAGCATTCTTTTCAAGAAGAATCCATTATAATAAAAATAGGGTTGCCGAGTCCTAAAGTAAGGCGCTTCTCCAAGTTGCGCATTACTTTGAGACTTTTTCTGCTCTTTTGAAGTCAACTGCACTAGATTCCATTTATTTGCCGTCACTGTTTTTTTGTATATTGGTGATAAAGTTCATAAGTTTTCTTTAATTTTTTTAAGGGAAAAAAAAAATCCCCGAAGAACTCTGTGAGCTATAGTGGCAGCCTTAG
Organism: Psilopsiagon aymara; assembly: GCA_024733675.1. NCBI lineage: Eukaryota > Metazoa > Chordata > Aves > Psittaciformes > Psittacidae > Psilopsiagon > Psilopsiagon aymara. Next base: position 14,981 of record JANRGW010008916.1, on the reverse strand, counting down.
TAAGTTGAGGTTGTAGTGCTTGATTGGTAAGTTTATTGGAATGATTTAGTAAAGTCTTCTATTGTACAGTAAGTAATATGCAGCAATACTGTCACTAACGGTTTGTCTGTGTGGTCTCAAAGACTCACAGTCAGCTGTCACAATAACTGTTTTGTTTCAGAATCTGTTTGTACTGGTCCTTCTCCTCATGATGCTGAGGAGCTCTTGCATTATGCAGCAGATGCAGCTTACTGTTACAGATCTAAGACTTAACTACAGTATAGGCTTTAGGCTTTCCTATAACCATATAAACAGCGAAAAAGAATCATTGGAAATCCTCACAAAACATTGCAGAGGCAGCATATTAATTGTCACTTGTATATTTTCAGTGGGTTGTAATTCACTGGTACTACATTTTCTGGATTCCAAGTGCTGCCTAGGTACACAATGGTATGCCTTGTCCACATGTTGTCAACATCTTTGCGTCCTTTCTATATCACAACTTAAATCTTTCTACATTGTCTGAAGGAGATAGAAAGTGGCAGAAATGCACTGGTTTGTGCTTTTGAGACTCCTTTGTTTCAACTGTGGCCTTAAACCTCCCGTGTTTCAAAAAATATACAGAAAATAATTAACGTATTTTTGCTTCAGCCACATTACAATATGAGGGAGCTGGTTGGGATTCCAGTGTTACAGGTACAAAGTTGAAGCATGTGGGGCAAAGGAATAATCTAGTAGGAATGGTTCTTTTCCTAACTTTAAAGCAATTAAAACAATGGACTGGGTTCAAAATTCTGATCATGAAAAATTCCTCAGTCAGCCAAAATGGAGGACTGGACAACCTGTGAATTTTCAGTTCCTCTGCAGTGAAAATGGTGACATTATGAATCAGCTACTGAAAGCTGTTAAAACTATCAGGCCTTGCAACCCATTTTTTTGAACATTATATGCAAAATGTCAGATTTTAATATCACTCACCATCTTTTTTTCTACTACATGTTTCCAAGATGCAGAGCTGTGATAATGAGCTGCAGAATCTGGTGTAATAGCTCAAGCATTTTTTTCCAGGGAATAACTGAGGGATTTCATGTGAACAGCTTGGTTTTAGGTTTAGTGTTGAAAGAAGTAATTACTACAAGGTAATTACACTGCTACTGTTTTCATTTAAAACGTTAAGTGACTATTCCAGAGCAATTTGGCATGAAATCTGGTCAGATTTTGATAAAATCTCATGTAAGTATTCACCTGTGAGAATCATGCTCTATCTGATAGAAATCCTGGATCCATAAGTGAAAGTGGTACTGGAAACCAAGCAATACTTCAGATTTCTTATACTGGTTTAATGACCCTAATGGTGCAGGAGACTTGGAAAAGAGTTGGATGGAAGGAAAGGAAAAGAGCTGAATGCTAGTTGAAATATATGCTGCACAAGTATGGATAAACCAATCAAAATATTCATAACCTTGCTTCATGTTTGAAGTATAATTTTCTTCAACTTAGAATTCTGTTTTTTATTTAATTTCAATTTAATTTTAATTTCATTAATTTCAGAGTGTCCTATGTAGGAGATAGGCATACTGGAGGTTGCTTTAAAACTGATTCAAGTTTAAAACTATTTTAATTAATAGGTTTATCCAAACCCAACTATTTTGTATAAGGGGAAGAGCTTTACTTTTTCACTCCTGATGATTTTGAAGCACTGCTGGCAGCCAGGTTGGACTACTTTCTTGATAGGCCAGTGCTATTTAAAGAACCCACAAAAATCTGTCATACAAAATACATAAAGAAAGGTCATACATTTGACTTTATACTAGAGGTGACCAATAACAAACATAGTTTATCTGAAGCTTGTAAGGAACATGATTAGTTTAGGAGATCAGGCATGGGAAAGAAAACAGGAACACCTGAATGTGGTAACACTTTATATTTAATAAGCACTTTGTGTGTAATAAGCAGCAAAATTTTGAATTGTGAAAGTCATATTCTGAAGCTATTGACTTTGAGATATGTAGATGGGAGTTTCAAAGAGTCAAAGCTAAAGGATATGAAAATAGAAATACACACCACAGGAGGGGTTTTTCATAGGCTTTAGGGGTATGCAAACTATGAAATGGGGTTGACCAGTTTTACAAAATACATAAATTGGTCAAAGGACTAGCTTGATATTAGGGTAGTAGCAAGACTAGAGAAGGATGTTTGGGAAATGTGCAGCAGGAAATAATTAGGAGGAAGGTGAATGACTTGCAATTAACCAAAGAATGTTTTCCAAAAATTAGTGTTTACTGGATTCTTGTAAAACCCAAAAGTACATGCTTAAGAAAAAGAAATGCTTATGGTTTGCCACTTGGTCATAACTTACTATATATAGGTACTATATGTTTCATAGGTTGAAAAATTATTTCAAAGCTTCTTGAAAGTATTCAGGAATGTATAATTGCACTAAGAATATTGTGCTGTCCTTGCTCTATGCTGCAGTAAGAAAAGACTTAATTTTTTACTTTTTAATGCTGCTTCTCATTCCATGTACTCTTAAGCATTTTTTTTTCAGCCTTCAAAACTTCTATTTTAGTTAATTTGATGATTTTTTTTAGTTCTACAGTCTTGCATTTTGGTATTCCTGGCTCTTGTCAGTAGCAGAGATATCGTATCCTTCATTGACTACAGTAATGTAGCAGCAGTTTTAAAGCTGATTTCTGATTATTTAATGCATTTTCTGAGATTAAGAGAAACATCAGATCCAATGGCTCCAGTTGTCAGCCATTTTCTTACTGTAATGAGGTTGAAATTGAGTTTTGTGGTGTTATTTGTATATAATGAATTTATATTAGATTTTGAACACTCTGGCATCAATGATTTTGTGAGCATCTAATAATATTATGATATAATAATATTACAATCAGAGGGAGCATAGCTTAGTAAAGTATCAGTGGTATATAGGGTCTGTAGGTTATCTTTACTCTTGGTCTAATGACAGAGCAGTGATGAGACAAGTGCTTTATTTCTTCTTGCTCTAATTAATCCTTACTGTAGACTAGGTTAGTAAATATGATTTCAGAGAGGCTTGAGAGTTGTTATACTATATAAATGGAAAATAGTAGTTAAGGTCTCTCTATCCAAATTATCTGTATATGCCAGATGATATCTAAAATAAAGCTATTCAGATTAATCCACTACCCTAGTTTTTCTATATTCATATGGTAAAAGGGTTGAGGAAGGGGTGTGTTTGTGTGGTGTATCATTTTGTTTTGCCCTTAAGAGATGAGTTTAAATCCTTTTGGGCTGAGATACTCATTAACTGGAAAAACATTAGGATGAAATAACTTGAATAGCACTGCTATAACATGTCAAATGAAGAGATCCACAGCCACAATTACTGAAATGCTTTTGTGTGCGAAGTGTAGCCTCAGACCTTAAACAGAAAGTGTTTCAGATCACATCCATCTGATAGACTCAGTTGACAGCAGTGACAGGTTTCAGGTACAAACGCTATTTTCTATGTCATCTACAAGTGGCAAATTGTTGGCCATTTAGTGGAATGATTTCCCAAGAATTTGACCAGCTGATTTTGTACCCTTTAGTATAATTCTGTATATATCTCATCTTTTTTCTCTAAACAATTCTGCTTTAAATACCCTGTACCTGCCTTTATAAGTTGGTTTTGTTTGTTTCTTTTTTTTTTACCTTTTTTTTGCTTTGAAAAAGGTCAATATATAAGCGCTTTTATTTGTGTAGAAATAGAAGCAGCCCTTATTCTCCATAATTTTAGGAATTGATATTTAAATCAGTTTTTTAAACTCTGACAAAATGTTAAATCTTTGCCCTAAAGATTGGAATTAAATTTTAATTAGGCTTCTGGACGCTAGTGTTTTAATGTAATATATAGTTTACACAGAAGTACAGAGGCTTCCCGTGCCAAAAAGTTACATTGTTTTTTTCATCATAATTTTGATCTTTTCATGCCTTTTTAAAATGAGCTTCTTAAGTTCTTAATTTTATGTCAGACTATATATAAAAGCATATTGCTCTCCTTTGGGAAAAGTCATGCATAATTTAGTAATAAATCCATTTTTTTTTAACTTTAAAATTGCAGCAGTTCTAGCTCACACTTGATATTGCATGTGTGATGCAGTCAGTTAATGCCACAGTTAGTAACCTATAGTACATTTGATATGGTTTTATGAAAATCTATCGAAACTGTGAAATATGTTGTAACCATCTATATTTATTGATAAAATATGAGTTCTATTACACAGATCTCCAGAGAAATCTGAGTAACAGTTTTTCCCCAATGTAAATTAAATTTGAGAGGCTTTATTCGTCTGTAATCCAGCAAAAGAAGCTCAAGTGATTTGAGCTAACTGTAGTTGGAGTGATGTTTCACAATTCATATTCAGGCATGTGGGTAATGAGTGAAGAATATTTATGAACACATCAGAAAAAAAAATTAATAAGCCATGAAGTTTGAGTTCAGGGGAACCTAGTTTATTTCCTCATTTTAGGAGCACCAGTATTTCAGTTCTGGATTTCAAATGCATGTGCGGAAGTGACATCTGTCAAAAACAGTGCCTATAGTTGAGAAAGTTGAACTTTTCATCCAGTGCCTACAAATGTAAGTCTCTGATAAGAGCTATATTACCCTGCTGCCAAAATGACTAGAATACCTAACTCATTTGGAAAGCTCAGTGATTGCTGTAGGTAATTGGAATGCAAGCAGAAGGAGCAGTGGATAGAAGGACCCTGGAGTGTGTCAGGAAAGTGCTGGCTGCAGGAGGGGCAGAGCTGGTTAAACTTTAGTTTGCAGCTTCGAAAACATGGTGGAAGTTTCTGTTGCTGCAGGGCAGGACAAGGAAATGTTTGTGTCCTGCCTGTGTACAAGGTCTATTTATGTAATGCCAAGAACACCTTCAGTCCCTGGGATATTGCAGAATGAAAAGCATGTGTTCCAAAGTCACTGAACTCAATCCGCTCTTTATATGCATTGGTTTTGCTATACTGTGTATAGTTCAGTTGTATATTTTTAATCCTAAGGTAACAAAGTAAAGTCCTTTCTACAAATTTTATGGTCCATATATTCACTGAGATGGAGACTGTATCTAGATGTCATTTCATATAATGAAAATGCATTTATTTTCTATCTAAGTGAGAATTAGGACAGCTTTATAAGTCTGTTGTGATGTTCCTGAGGACATTGCCAATAAAAATGTAAAACCCACATGGCCTTTACAACTCTCTCCTAAGACCATGTTTTTGCCTTGGAAGTTACACAGTGATACAGTATGAGATACAGTAGTTGCCAAGGTAACTGTTCTTTTTCAGTTTGATGGCAGCAGGTGAATGGTTGCCTGCATACCCACAGTAATTTGCTGTGGCTCTAAGAGTTCAATAAGGATATGCACATTCTTCTTCAGGCTTGTTTTTCTCTTATGGAAGCTTGACCTAAAATCCTGAGGTACATGATAAATATTAAAATATTATCCAATAAATATTCTTCCTGTAGTAATATGTTATAAAATATTAATATTTCATTAATTTTTCAAATGCAGGATATTAGAGCAAGGTCTTTTTATATTGTGAAACTTCTCACAGAAACTTTTTTGGTTTTTTTTTTTTTGTTAGATTACTTGGTTTCAAGAACCTTCAAACTACTTAACTCCACATTTAAATCTAATGGAACTAATGAGACAAAAACTGCAAGCAGACTCTCTGGTTTGTTTTTATTGTACTGTCCTTTAGTGAAATCAGTAAGATGTTTGAAAGTAAAGCTGATCTGCCATTTTAACTGCTGCAACATTCTTCTGGGTTTAAAAAAAATAATACCCTTAGTAAAATGGTGTTCAGATTTTATGGGCTTCAAGGATGCATGGGAAGGTTCTCATGAAATGTGACAAAATTATTTTCTTGACCACAAGTTCATTTTGGTTTGTCTTTTTCTTTTTTTTTTTTTTTTTTTTTAATTTATTTTAAGTTGCTGTTGATCTGAATCCCATCTGTATAATTAAATACTCCAGTTTAGAAAATCCACCCTCTTCTGCATCCTGTGGTCTGCTGTATTGTGCCAACTTCATTTTGCACATTTAGAGTAAAATTTTCAGGGATTAGGACCCAAATCTGCAGTGTATCATAATTAGGTTTTAGATTTAATATTGTAATAAGATTTATAGCTTTATGCAGTCTGTTGGCAGACCCAGAAAGAGAATATTGCATCATTTAGACCACAGTTTGTTAGCTTATTACATAACTATAATCAGATTGTGAATTTTATTAGCTTTATTTGAAGAAAATCTTAAATTTGGGGCAATCTGAATACGTTTTGAAGGTTTTATATGTGTATAAAGTGGCCCATACAACTAGGTGGACACATGATATATCAGTGGCTTGAATTCTAGCTGTTAAAATACCTTGGAATTGAGTGACACTCCTCTCATAATCTCTGAATTTAGCTCTATATGCAAAATAGCATTCTTTGCAGGAAAAGGAATATTTCTTCTGAATTATGTTACTACTATGAATAATATAAACGTTCCCAAAATAACATTACAAGCAAGCTGGCACTACGTAAGTAACATTGCTAAATAAAACCATCAGCCGTGCTTATGAAGAGATGAAAAGACAGGGTCAAAGCTGTTCAGACAGGGTCAAAGCTGTTCCACCTAAGAATCAAATCCCTATTTTCAGTAGATTTATTCTGTATACTGACAATGATGACAGTCTGAAACATTTGCTGGAAATCTTGTATTTATTTATTTTCTGTAAGGTTCTTTTCTGAACACTTGATTTTTGAAAAGGAGGATTTGTGCTGGAAACAAACCTGTCAAAGCTGACAGTAAAACTGCTTTATAACAAAAGCGTAGTCTGCTTTCTCTTGGTTACTGAAATAAAAACCGCAAGGTATGAGAATATTGCATGGGATAGGCAGTTCTTGGCTCAGAAGTAGATTGTTTTGTCACCCAGGAAAGGGGTTGGGGAGCAAGCAGATTGGCTTTAAGCATCTATCTTAACCAAGGCTACCGTCTGACAGGTAGACTCAACATCTTGACGCTACTGTAAATGTTAATGTTAGCTCAGCTTTGTTTTGGTAGCCTTGTCAGACACTCACTCACCAATAGTACTTATTTAAGTAGATCAGGCTCCTAGAATTAACAAAACTACTGTAATTCCCCGTCTCAGGACACATTTCTTTGACGGAGGCATGTAACCCCAAACATATAGTTATTTTATTCTCCCTTTACGAGTTGACGCTAAATCAAGTAGCTCAAGTGAGTGACCAGCAGTGACCAGAACACAGTTCTGTGATCCTGGGTTGACTTAGAAATTGCATGAAATACATCAGCTGTTATCAAATAAGCCATTGCTAAGCTTCCATCATGTTTTAATGTTTAATTATGGCTGTAAATTTCCTATTTTTCCTATAATGATTTCCAAATTAAAGTCTGGTATTTAAAAGGCAACCAAAAGGAATATTACTATAGCCACTAGTCATTTCTGAACAATAGAAGGAAAATGCCCAATTGATACATATTTATTCCCTGTCCTTCTACAAGTCATTCTTTTGATTAATGTCTCCTATTAGTGGAGCAGGATGGAAAAAAGAGTCCTATTAAACTGAAAAACTAGTACTCCTAGTTATTTCGGCAATGTAAAACTGACTCTTCAGTATGAAACAAATTGATATTCTATCCTTGAAGGATTTAATTTCAGTACAGTTAATTCTTAAAAACAGAACCAACCAACCAAACCTCAACAATGGGTATGCAGATTTTCCTAAAGTTGCACTTCTCTGTAAGAACTGTATTATTTCCTACCAGAGGTGTAATAGGACTCCAAGAAAATGTAAGTTCCAGACATGTGTTTCCTTCAGTACTGTTACTGCAGAAGTGAATCATTGAATCATACATATGTTGTGGTTTTAAAATTGTTTTCAGCATATAGAAGTAAAGGTTGGTTCTTCCTGGGAATTCTAGCAACTCTGGTAAATTAAAACTGTGAAATACAGCCCTGTGAGTTCAGATAACAGCTTTGAAATGATTCAGTATCACGTTTGAATGAAAAAGCAAATTTTTTTTTTTAATTATTATTATTATGAAGTTTAAGGTTTGGCTTTTTTATGTCTGCAGAAGCTGCAGAACAGATGCAGTGTTTAGGGAAGCTAAACCCAGTAATGCTTCAAGACATGGCATGTTTTGTGACATGAGTGATCTTTATTAGTTGTCAGAGAACAGTATGTTCTGCAGCAGACTTCTTAGCATCATACTTTATCTGCTCTTCCTGTGGCAGATTTTTGATACCTAAAATGATAGTGTGAATGGCACATGTAAATAACTGCTTAAACAGCCAGTTTACAGGAATTAGAGCAAAATTGTATATATTGGATTTTCTTAGATGAGTTGTTTCTTGCTTAAAATATAAATAAAGCAGCTTTCAGGCTACAGATTAGATTAAAGATAAAGCTTGTGTGTCTTGATCAATAACAAATCAATATCAGATCAATAAAAAATATGTCTGAATGTCTTAAATTTTGTACAGTGTTTCAGTGCAGCTGCATCTATAAAGCAATTTTACTGATTGGAATGCTTGTCGAAATAGATTTGTATGGAGGGGAAAATAAGTAACTGGGTTTACACAGTCAAGGAGTAGAAATGTATCATTTGATCTGTGTTAGAGAAGCTGAAGTGGTTAACAGAAGTGAGTACTGTGAGTGTAGAGGTAAGTTGAGATAGATTTTGGTATGTTTTGGCTAATTGGCTATACTATAGAAATGGTTGAATGTATAACAGTGGAGTTCATTGAGCTTTGTGAGTATCGCAGTTCCTAAAACCTGTTTCTAGGAGTTGTGATTGCTGTTTGCCAGGCCGTGGAAACCCAGGGAGTGGGTTAGGGCTTTACTGCACTGCGGCAGTAGACAAAACATTATAGACTTTATATGTGCATTACTACACTGTTATTAACAGGATTTGTCAATATAACTGGTTTTGAAAACAAAAATTGAAAAAAAAAGTCGATTTTAAAAGGGTAAACTTCCTTTTGCTCATGAGTGCTGCAGTGATGTGCCTTTTAGAAAAAGTAAGCTACGTGGATTAGAAAAAAATGGTTAAATCACATATTAAAGGTGTTGTGACCCAAATGGGCACTGCAGAACAAATGCTGATAAAATCTTACTTTTACTTTGACAGCATAAAGGGTATTTAGGTACTTAATCATTGCATGTGTGCAAATGTTGTATAATACGGAACTTCATCCCCAGCTTTCGGTAGGCATGCTCAAGTTCTCTATGGTGTAGCTAAATGCAGTCCAGGCATTTATGAGTGCAGATGGTGCTTTTAACCAGCTGTACCACTGTGATGTAAAAGGAATTCCTTGCAATATAAAAGGGTACCTCATCAGCTGAGGGGAATGTAAGGAGAAGTCGTCTAATTGAGCCAGTAGAAACATCTGTTGAAGTCATAAATTTATATGAAGCTATTCAGCTGTATAGAATTAAAATTGTTTCACTAACACTTATTTTAATAAACCGTAAAAGACATTGGATTACAAATTATAGATGCTGACTGAACTTTAAAATCAAACTAATGCTTATTTTGTACTGCATTTTCATATCATCATAACATTGTGTTTCCCATAATAAAGTTAGAAATCAAGTAATTTGGCAAAGAAAGTTATTAGGCTTACCCTGCAGGTTTTGTGAAGAGTCATAGTTTGGGCTATTAATGATTAAGAAATTTGGAATACATTTTGTATATTAATCTTTGCTTAAAAAAAAGTGAATAATCTCCTATTTATCCAAGTTGAAAGTTCCTTTCATCTTTCTGTGGTCTTGGAACTAGCCTAATGGCTTTTTAATGAAGCTCTTCATTGGCTTCAATGGTTACTGGATGCATGTAATTTATAAATTGGGTCAATTGTTTTACAACACTTGGTCTTTTCTCAATGTTGGTAAGGTCAGGACAAGAGTTTCCATACACTTGAGAATAAAAAGAATAAGTCATACATGTAACACGAGGGTGAGGTTTGTTTCCTTTAAGTCTTAATGGCAGAACTCTCATTCACTTAGATAAGACAGAATTTCAGTTTCTTTTCGTCTCTTGTTTCTTATCTGCAGAGTAACTTTTTAAATGAGTTTAAAGTTGTGCTGCTGTCAGTCCCCACTAAATTTTCTGTCTGTTTTTCCAAAACAGACTCATGATTCAAGCCCAGTCAACATTTAAGCCCCACATAGCCACTCACTCACTTCCCCCACACTGGGATGAGGGACAGAACTGGAAGAGTAAAAGTGAGAAACTCGTGGGTTGAGATAAAGACAGTTTAATAGGTAAAGCAAAAGCTGCACATGAGAGCAAAGCAAAGCAAACCAAGGTATTCATTCACTTCTTTCCATTGGCAGGCAGGTGTTCAGCCATCTCCAAGAAAGCAAGCAGGGCTCAATCACATGCAACGGTTACTTGAGAAGACAAATGCCCTAGCTCTGAGTGTCTCCCCTTTTGTCTTCCTCCCCAGGCTTTATATGCTGGGCATGATGTCATATGGTATGGAATATCCCTTTGGTCAGTTGGGGTCAGCTGTCCTGGCTGCAATCCCTCCCAGCTTCTTGTGCATCCCCCAGCCTCCTCGTTAGTGGGGTGGTGTGAGAAGCAGAAATGACCTTGATTATGTGTAAGCACTGCTCAGTAATAACTAAAACATCCCTATATTACCAACATTGATTTTAGTACAGATCCAAAACAGAGCCCTATGCAAGCTACCATGAGAATTGTTAACTGTATCCCAGTAAAACACAGCACAGTTACTTTCAGTCTTAACTTGACTGCTCGTGTGCTGTCTTTATATCTATAAGCTGTATTGATGGTGTTTTTTTCTGTTTTTCTATCATCACTCTCTCTATAGATATAGCCCATTCTGCTTTTCCTGTTGCAAATACTGTTTCCGCTCACTGATAGTCTTTAACCAAATCTATTACAAGTACCATAACAAATCTATCTCAGTACCCTAATCACCACCCACGTAAATGTGGTAGAGGTTTTGTTAGGTCTGTCTTGACTTACAGATTGTATTTGGTTTGTATGGCAAGGCTTTGGTAGCAGGAAGGTACAGGGGCAGCTACTGTGAGAAGCTGCTAGAAGCTTCCCCTGTGACCAGTACAGTAAATGCCAGCTGTCTCCAAGATGGACCTGCTGCTAGCCTTGAGCACATCAGTGATGGTGGTAGTGCCTCTGGGATAACACAGTTAAGAAGAGGTAAAAAAGGTATTTTGCGAGAGCAGCTGCAGCCAGAGAGAGGAGCAAAAATACCTGAGGGAAAGAGCTCTGCAGGCACTAAGGTCAGTGAGGAAGGAGGGGAGAAGGTGGTCCAGGTGCCACAGTAGTGATTTCTCAGCAGCCCATGGAGGACTCCACCAGGGAAGGGGGATGTGCCTTGAAGGAGGCTGTGACCCTGTTGGAAACCCACACTGGAGCAGACTCCTGGCAGGACCTTTGTAGCCTTCGAGAGAGGAGCCTGTGCTGGAGCAGGTTTGCTGCAGGACTTGTGACCCCATGGGGGACTCACAATGGAGCAGTCTGTTCATGAAGGACTGCACTCTGTGGAAAGGACCCACACTGCAGCAGTTCAGGAAGAACTGCAGGCTGTGGGAATGACTCATGTCAGAGAAGTTTGTGAAGAACAGTCTCCCACGGGAGGAAACCCACACTGGAGCAGGGGAAGAGTGTGAAGAGGGAGTCCTTCTGGTGAGGAAGAAGAAGAGGCGTAGAGATTGTGTGATGAACTGACTGCAACCCCTGAAAGTGCTACTGTGTGGGAGGAAGTAGAGAAAATCAGGATTAAAGTTAAGCCTAGGAAGAAAGGAGGGGTGGGGGGAAGATGTTTTTAAGGATTTTTAGTTTATTTCTCATTATCGTACTCTGATTTGATTGATAATAAATGAAACTATTTTCCCCAAGTCTAGTCTGTTTTATCCAAGACGGTAATTGGTGAATGGTCTCTCCCTGTCCTTATCTTGACCCAAGGAGCCTTTCATTATATTTTCTTTCCTGTGCCCAGTTGAAGAAGGCAGTGATAGAGCAGCTTTTGTGGGCACCTGGTGTCCAGCCACAGTCAATCCACCACACTGACATTATTTAGGATCTATTAGAAAGGTTCTAAAAGCTGTTACATTGTCATTTAAAAAAGAAACTCCTCAAGTAGCCTGAAGAATATGCAAGTTGATATTCTGCACTTAAGGTTTTAAAGTGAACCATTTAAAAACAAATAATTTCATTAATACTTCAAAGGAAGGCTACTTACTGGCAATGCTTAAGAGCATATTGAAATCAATAATCTCAAAATATTTGAATGTTGATTCAAATGAAACATTGGCATTTATTCATCCTTTTACTGCTTATTTAGGAAGAATACAATAATGAGAAATTAATGGTACAAATTTTGATTGTGTGGGCTACTCAGAGATAAACTTGAATACTTCTGCTCCTGAAGGAGTACTTCTATCAGGCCTGCTTGTACTTGATTTGGATCATCCTTGGGAGCTGCTATTAAAAATGGGTGTTTATTTGCTATACATTTAATTTTTGGCTGTAAACTTGTCTAAATGAATGCACATGTGTACACATATGCCTTCTTTTACGCTAAGAAGATATGCAGAAGAGGATTTTGGGAGATGTCAATGTATGTTTTAGATGTTTGCGGCTATGCTGTAGTACATCTCCAGCTTGTCTGCCCCTTTTACTGACATTTGCTGGGTCCTGCCTCAAGGTGGAGCTGTTATATTTTCAGTGTAGATAAAGGCATTAAACGCGTTTTCTTCTCCCAAATCCTGTTTCTGATTTGAATAGATGAATGGGTTATGTTGGTAAAGAAAAATGGCAAGCAATCTTCCTCCCCCTCAGGAAAAGCTGGAGTCAGCAATGTGTCACACAGGTGGACGGGCCTGCAGCACTGATCTTTATTCAATCTGACGTTACCTTTCAGAGGTGCAGGAGGATGCATACCTTTCACTTACAGTAGGTATCCAGCAGGATTATGACAATACATGCATGCCAGCTGTCAAATGCAGTATTATTCTTGTTGTGGCTTTGTGTAATTGTGAATGTTTCCCAGAAGAGAGTATGTGTGCGTGTGCATTGTGTTCTAATTAAGACTATATGAGACAGTTATGGCAGGCTGTCAAATCAATGGGATACTGGGTATATTTTAGTCTCCATGCTATAGTCTAAATAACCTTTTAAGGACTCTTTTCTCTCAATGTGGTAAATAAATGCTGAATGTTCTATACTTACTAGGTCTTTGAGTAATACATTCCACATGGCTTTATTGCTGGAATGAGACCTTATCACTAAATACACACACAATGGTGACATGAGGTCATTTTAACATGAAGAAATGCATACATCTATAGATGAACATTCAGTTTTTTGTGAAGTTCAGTTAAATAGGAATACTTTAAAGTAAACAAAGGTGGCAAACTTAAGGAAAATGAGGGAAACATACAAGTAATGGCTTATGCCAGTCACCTTTCACCTCTCAGTTTAAATACTGGGAATATCTATCCTAGCTGGATTTGTGAAAGTGACACTAATTTCCCTCTTGCTGTTTTCCCTTTGATTCAGGCTATCTTTATTCTGGTCACTTTAAAAGTGAACTGTATGATGCATTTCAAAAGCTTCATGTTGCAGACTGTAGGAAACAGAGATCTGGCCAAGCCTTTCTCAACAGGTGTAACAAATGACCTGTTTGCAATTCATTTTGGGTAAAAACCCAAAATCAAAAATCCACATGGTCTGGGTTTCAACTGAGGATTCCATTTATCAGAAGTGAGAAGAAATGAAATTAGGCCCTAAACAGTGTGTAATGTCTGAACTGGGAGCAAGACTGAGGGACTGTGGTGGGCTGTGCCCTATTGAAGAAGGTTCAGATTTTGAAGGTAGTACTCAGTGTGGAGCTGGGTGACATCTGTTTTAGTAAGACATTTATTCACCTAAAAATTTGGTTTCTAATTTCTAGAAGTATTAGTAAAATTAAATCTAATTATCTTTGGTTGGCACAAAAATGGAAAAATAAATATTTTTGAATGGTGAAACTTTTCATCATCCTGAAATGATGTTTTGATCAATTGGGGCTGGACTGGAATTTGGACCATCTGATTGCAGAGGGACTTAGAGATAGCAGAAAACTGAAGGCAAAACTCCTTTGAAGTGCAGGTCTTGGGTTCAGTGTATGTTTTAATTTTGTGTTAAAGATTTATGCTTTCACTAGGGAGGACTGGTCCTTTTAATCCCATTGCCTCCAAAGTACTTTCTCTTTTTTACCTGTTACTTAGAAATTTTTTTGGAGGAGATGCTTCCAACATATGTTTTGGTTCAGACAGGAAGAAAATTTACTTCAGGTAAGTACCTTTGGCAGATGGAATATATTGGTCAAAACCACCAACATTGATTCATATCTCAGTGGTGTAAATGGTAATTCCATTGTAATTCTGAATCTAGTTCTTATTATTAAAAATTACTGGAATAAAAGTATTTCAGCTGGAATAAAAGTGTTTTCAGCTGGAGAAATTGGATGAAGTCACTCAGTTTTCCTTAAGCCTGTTTTATATTCTAATTTATTTGGAAAAAAAAGTAAATGTCTTACATAGTTTTTGAAATAAATTTTCTTATTCTGTTTACTCACAGAAACTTTCTCTTCCCAGATTACTGAGTAGAAATTAAACATACTCAATACTTGGTTAATTTAGAAGATTTATCCTTACAAAGACAACAAATCACAGGAATTCTGTAATCTGTATTCTCTTCATAATCAGGAACAAAACCATAAATGTCATAAATATGATCTCTAACTTCTGCTTTCTCAGCATTTACAAAAAATTATTTCATTTAATGATAGAATTTTGTTGGTTTATCATAAAGAAGTTCAAAGGAGGACCATGAGGATGATCATGGGACTGAGCACCTCCCGTATGAAGACAGGATGAGAAAGTTGGGGCTGTTCAGCCTGGAGAAGAGAAGGCTGCGTGGAGACCT
>JANRGW010008915.1:0-34659 GCA_024733675.1 Psilopsiagon aymara | reverse complement strand
GGCATCAGCCCACCTCACAAGCGTGTCAAGGTCCCTCTGGATGGCATTCCTTCCCTCCAGCATATCAACCAAACCACCCAGCTTGGTGTCATTGGCAAACTTGCTGAGGGCACACTCAATCCCACTGTCCGTGTCACCAACAAAGATGTTGAACAGCATCGGACCCAACACCGATCCCTGAGGGACACCACTCGTTACTGGTCTCCAGCTGGACATTGAGCCATCTTTGTGTGTGGCCATCCAGCCAGTTCTTTATCCACCGAGTGGTCCACCTGTCAAATAGATGTCTCTCCAATTTAGAGACAAGGATGTCTTGTGAGACAGTGTCAAACGCTTCTTCAGAGAGATTTAATGAAATTGGTAATAATGGCATGGTACCAACATGCGAGTGATAGGCATCACTGTATGTCTTCCTGAGTAGATAATATTCTGTGCTTAATCCCTGTTTCTTTGTTCCTGTGTAAGTTTGATTTTGGGTGGCAACCATCTGCTTGGCTCAATGTTGACAGAGCACCATTGAAAGTGTTGAAATTTGGGGGAGTGGTAGTGATAGGCATACTTATCCATATCAGCTGAAGAGATGCTTTTTATCTATATTTACTCATTTCACCCTCTTTGATACGCTGTTTAATGATCAGTTGGCTTTTATGGCATTTATGCCAGAATCGTTATGGTCCTCCTGTTCCTTACGTCTTCCCACCCTCAAGAGCTGGTTTGTAGAGAAGCCTTTGTTGTGCCCTGCTGCTTACAAAGAACATGCAGAATTCATGGTTTGGATACTGAATTGTCTTCAGTTCCAAAATCAAAAATTTATCTTTAAAACCATGTTTCAATTTCCGTACTAGGTGTCACATATGTATTTTCTACTATGAGCTCAAAAATTAGTATGAACATGTTATTCGTGAAATGCTGGATTCTTTGAGGGAGTCTTAACTGAAGGCTCCATGATTCAGAGGCTACTTGTCTTCCTTTTTAGTCTGACAGAGACCTAATAAGTTAATCTCTTGAGGTATTGGCCTGACTCATTTCTCTGTTACACAGCCAGATAGCAGGATAAACTGACCCTCACAAAACTCTCTGCTTACGTAGCTACGTTACTCCTCTTTACTCACACTGTAAGAGCAAGTTTGGCTATGATTTAATCATGTAGCATGCAGTGTAGTCCTACTCTAACAATAGATTGCATATTTTTCTAAATATGAATTGATACTTAACTAAGTAACATAGCAGTGTGGGGGGTTGGTTTTAACTGTGTGTAGTTGATTGGAGATACTGTGTAATTTTTGGATTGAGGAATGCAGTTTGGCAAGGAGTACATATGTGAGTATTGAGTACAGTTGTTGCCTCTTATTTATTAGTTAAGCTTTTATTTTGTTCATTAGCAGTGCTATGCAGCTACATCTAAATATAAAAATGAAAAGAGTTTTTTTTTTTCTCAACTTTTTTCCCCCAGTTATCTTTAGAGATTGACACTGCCTGACAGAGAACTTGTACTATGCACTCTCCAGTGGCCTTTCAGAAAGGCTTTTCAGTCTTTGTTGACCCATTTCCTGGATTAGTCTGCCTAAATTATGGATTATTTTCTCTATTGAGTTTTTCTTGTGTCCAGTAATTCAGGAATGGCATATTGGCATAATAATGTATTCTGTAGTTGAGTTTCCAAATCCATGTTTATAACTCTTTACAGAAGTCTGAAGAAGTTAGTGATAATATTTTGATTTCTTGCAATATAGAAGACAGCTAATAATTTGTCAAGTACACTTTGTGTTTGGGTTTTTTTTTAATCATGCTTGAATAAATACTTAAATTCTGGAACAACAGGAAGCAGGCAGAATGATACATTTGTTGCTGTAGGATGTCAGATAATTTAGTACAAATTACAGATTCTTTAAATACTTGAAAACAGTGAAGGTCAGGAAGCCTCCATTCAAAATTTTCCAGCATATGTATAATATTTTACAGGATGTCTGTCTCTGGACTGCAAGAGAGTAATCTGTAAAAATCAACTTGTTTATTGTTTTTCGTATTGTCTGTTTATACCCTGACAAATTAGCATCGGATGTAGTGTGGAGTCTCAAGACCAGTTTATGGTTCAAGGTTATAGACTGACACGATTGTGTCTTGTAGCATAAGGAAACTGGGCTCAGGCTGTTATTTGGAACTGTTTGTTTTCAGTAAATAGCATGCCAGGCTGGAAACAACATCTTGGTGGATTGGTCAAACAGTTTAATCAATAGTTTAAATGGTTTGAAAAAGGAAAGTAATTGAAAGTGTTACTATTTATAATTTGTTTGATTCAGTCATAATGCTGATATTCCTGAAAATGCATATTGCAAAGTATTTGTGGAACAGTAATCTTGTATTGAGTTGGTGGTGGTCATCATGAAAATAAGAAAATTCTAGATTAGAAAAAGAGATGAGAACACCTGGTACCAAAGAAACTGTGGGCTGTAGTAGTTTTTCAGCCAGTGGAAGTGATCAGCATGGGTTTCACTGTCCAAGTGTGTTTTCAAACTGAGTAGCCTGTTTTAAAGAAGTTGGGCAATATTGGTGATTCGCTTATTAACAGAAGAGCACTTTTATTGTACAAAACAAGCCCCCAAACAAAACTTCCAGAACTGTATTAATTTTCCTTAGGCTGTGAAGCTTTCATTCAGGAAAGGGTAAGGGCCAGTGAAGTTCTCGCTTTAAACTGTTTTTTGTGAAAGATACCTTGGGGGGGAGGAGGGCCGAGGTGAGGTGGGTGCCGTGGTTTGGAACTGTATTCTTATTTCATGGAAGTTATTTATGCATTTTTAAATGAGCTCTAAATATGCACAACAAGTCAAATACTGTCATTTTCATATATTCATTTGTATTGTAGGTACCTTGCAGAAATGAAAATAATATTGTTTTCAAATGCAGGCACACAAGATTTCTAGTCTCTTTTTCTGTTTCTGCTGAAACGTATCTTGCTTCAGGGAGGTGACTTTCTGCTTCTTAGGCATTTAGGATGTAGATAATGGTAGAGAGAATCTAGAAATAACACTTAGATAAGAGATTCAATCCACTGAATATTCCAGGTTCAGCTTGAAGTTAACATCTGTAAAGTTCTGTCGGTTACGTTCGGTAATTATCTCATGTTTCCCACACAGGTTTCTTTTGGTATTTGGAATTAGCCCAGTTGTGCAGACAGGGCATGCCAATCTGTGTCCTGCACTTGTCTGCTGAGGTGTTTCCTTGTGCAGGGATTTTAGCCAGTGATAGATTGCATGGCAGTAATGTGCACAGTTCACTGCTGCTTTTAGCTGCTTTTCCCAAGGACTGGCTTAACTTGGGCATGTGATGGAGATTGCCAGAGTGGAGAGGCAAATGCTTTCTATCCCTTTTGATATGTGAGCAGTTGGCTAGTGAGCTTTCCTTGTCCCTAGCAGCCTGTCTCCTTGCTTTGGTAATGTGTTTCATTTGTCCCTGTTGAAACAGAGAAGGTTGGATGTTTCCCGGTGCCCTTACTGTTTTTTTCCTGCTGTTCCTTAAGAGACCTGCTGATTTATGATGGAGATGTTTAAAATCTCTCCATTTGGTTTCTTCCATAAGTTATGCAAATAAAGCAATGCTTTTGCCTAACCAAAACTGGGGCTACATCAAGTGCATTCATATCACAGCAAACATTTCAAATTGATCTTTTATGTCCAGTTAAAATGTAGTGAAGACCTGAGAGACTAACAAGCAGAATGTAATATGAACTTTGCAGTAAATATTCTATATGGCATAAAGTTTATACATGCTAAAAATAGTCATCTTCAATATCAAGTTATCTTGGTGCGGATAAAGCTACAATGAGAAATGCCTTTGAGAAGTACAAAAGGAAGCTTTATCTGCAGCCAGTAATATGCAGGAAAACAGAAGTGGTTTTCCTAGTGAAACCCTCACAAACTCTCTCATCGCTGGTTAATAGTTTAAATTTAAAAAAAAATAAAAGCTTTTGTTTGTTTCTTTTTTTTGTTTCCCTTCTTTTTATTCCAGTAAGTGTTGGCTTTTGAGTATGGTCCCTTTGTCCCCCAGTAAAACCTTGGGAGGAAGATGGAATTTGTGAACTCCAGGGTTGCTGTAATTAAGTTCAGATGACAATCCTGTTGTTGGGCAGTTTTGCATAAAAAGGGCAGTTCAGGTTTTTAAACTATTGCAGGGACTTCTTCCTAATAGAATCATAGACTCATAGAATCATAGAATAGTTAGGGTTGGAAAGGACCTGAAGATCATCTAGTTTCAACCCCCCCTACCATGGGCAGGAACACCTCCCGCTAAACCATGTCATCCAAGGCTCTGTCCAGCCTGGCTTTGGACACCGCCAGCGATGGAGCATTGACAACTTCCTTGGGCAGCCCATTCCAGTGCCTCACCACCCATACAGTAAAGAACTTCTTCCTTATATCCAATCTAAACTTCCCCTGTTTAAGTTTTAACCCGTTACCCCTTGTCCTCTCACTACAGTCCCTAATGAAGAGTCCCTCCTCAGCATCCGTGTAGGCTCCCTTCAGGTGCTGCAAGGCTGCTATGGCAGCAGTTTATAACTTTCTGTTCAGTTGTATACATATCCTCATACCTACACAGGAGAAAGGTTGCTATTTCAAGTTAGCTTTTAACAGTTCACTGATGGATGCTGTTTCATTCACATGTGGAAACTAGTTTGATTTTTTTTCTTTTAATGCTGTCCTTGCAGTTTGTTTTACACGAGCACAATATTAATTATGGCCCTAAAAACAATAGCAAATATTTGAAACAGTAACTCACTTGGCATTACAACAAAGCCTTCTGTCCATGAGTCATCTCACGTCTCTGACGTTGATTTCATGAGCCTGTCCTTTCAGATCTTGGCGAGTGGAGTTTGAAAGCACAAGCCGTTATACTATTGACTTGTTCATCCTAAGAATTAAGTCTTTTTCTCAACAACTCTCTCTGAATCCTTGTCCCTTTATATTGAACCAAGGTCCACTGCAGTGAAACAAATCTTTCATGTGACATCATAGTAAAAAAAAAGATTTGTCGATTTGTGTAATAAAAATTACTTAAGTGAAACAAGGTGTTAATTATCATGTGAATGTAGTGGCTCTCCTTAGTCATACTTCTTATTGGGAAGATTATTGTGTGATAAGCAGTAGTTTTATAAAGATATTACAGTCTGTCTTACTGATAACACAAGCTGTATCCTCAGGGAAACATCATACATTCCAGCATATTTCAGGAAATTTCATAAATTTCAGCATATCTCACATCTCAGACATGTCTGCTTCTCAGGATGGGACTTTGTTATAAAGGAAATGTATTTTTGGTTTTCCCTGAAAGCACATGGCTTTGTCTCTTAGGTAAATTATATTGTCTAAACCTCCCCACATCCTCCATCATCTGATTCATGAGTGCTAACCTAAATCTCATGGAGCTTGTTTAAAAGTCAGGTCTTCTTTAACATATTCTTCTAATGGCATGTATGCTCTTACTGCCCCTTTTTAACATTCTGCCTCCTAGAATGCTACCCATGGATGAAGTACGAATGTATTCCTAGGAAGTCATCGTCATTTTCTTTTGAGCTTGGTAGTGTTTTTTTTGTTTGGGTTTGGATTTCCACCCCCCCCTTGAGGTACATAAAGGTTTAGAAGTTAAGCCTGGATCAGTGTCCAGAATGGAATTTTAGATACACAGAAGGCTATGCAGAAGGTACACATAATACTGTTTGAAGTCATTCTTAAGCATTGCTGGGATTTGTGCTGAGAAGAGGAAATCCTTGAAAGTGGTACTGGAAGGGAGATATGATATATTTGAAATGTCGAACTACATTCAGGTAGTATTTTAATAACCTGATAAATAGAAAAGAAGCTGCGTAAGGTAAATAAAAAGTAGAAAAACTTGGGGTTTGGCAATTTATGAAGTTAACATATGCTTTTTTAGAAAATTTCTCCAGAAAATGTAATGAATGTGATTTTGGTTCTTCTTCTTCTTGTAATATATTGTTACCTTTCTTTTTCCTTTTCCTTTTCCTTTTTTTCTTTTTAATAGGAATCCAAAATGTACTCAGCTTATTTTGTGCTGTGCTTACGGAAAATAAGGTTCTCTTTCACTCAGCAAGTTTTCAGAGGCTTAGTGATGCCTGTAGGGCTCTGGAGTCTTTGATGTTCCCCCTCAAATACAGGTGAGTGCAGTTTTGGTTCTTTGAACTCTTCAACTAATTTTATAACCCATTTTATAACTTAAATTACTTTATCAACAGGAGGAGCTATGCTGTGTTTGTTCAAATAAGCAAAGGTTTTCATAATCATGTATACAAGTCCTAGTCTGTACACATCATTTATAAGAATCTGATTGCATCATGACAGTGGAAACAATTTAAAGGTGAAACATCCTACCTACAAATACGATAGAAACCATAGTCAAAACATCATTTGGATGGTGCAATGTGACAGTGGCGATCCATGAGTAAATGCATGGAAAAGACATTGAGGAGATCTACTAATAGTCTGCAATAAGAGGAGGTGTGTGGCAGCAAAACAAGAGGCTGGAGTCATAAATTGTAACAAGGGAGAGAGAGGCTTCTGACTGTACACGGGGAAAACATTTGTGATTATGGAGATAACAAGTCAGTGGAATAGAGGGTGTGGAACTTCCATACCTGTAGGTTTTAGGACCTAGCTGGACAAATCCCAGGACAACGTGATCTTAATTCAGTCTTGCTGTGAGCTGTAGGTTGAACTAAATGGTCTCCTGAGGCTCTTTACAACCCAAAAGATTCTGTGGTTTTAAGATAACAGCTACATTACCTTGTGTCACAGTTTTAAGTCACTGACAAATATTCGCCAGAGAATGACTTTAAAACAGCAAATCGGCTCTAAAAAGCCACATCTGAATCCACCATTATGAAATGGAAAGCTGAATGTCAAGCTATTTGGGATTTTTTAGAAGACATTTAATTCTGACTCATCTGTTTCAAAACATGCTTGTATTTTAGTAGCATGTTTTTATTTAAAGTATTTTAGAGTTGGGCTTAATTTTTAATATAGAATAAGAAGGGGGAAAAATGGAAAGTGAGTTCTAGAATATGTTTCTTCATGCTAAAATATTCATGATTGTAAATTTTTAATAACTAAGTTAGGCATTGAAAAGTCTCAATAAATTTAGATCCATATTTTCATGTGTCTCTGATGAAAACACTGGTTTTAGATTGTTAAATCAAGTAAGCAATATCTGAAATACAGTGTTCTATACATAATGTTTAGTTGTCATTTCAATATCAAAGCAAAAGATTTCATTTAGAGATTTCTTATTAATGATATTTTACAAAAGGCTGTCTGTAGATGCCTGGCCAAATCCAAGCCATGTTTTTAAGATGAAGTTATTATCCATAACTTTAGTGTCTTTAGTTACCTAATAAGTCGTGGACAGATATAACGTCCGTGTACCATAAATGTTACAAATATAAATAGGCTTCTCTTATTTTGCAAAATACATTTGTTTACAATAAATTGTAGAATCTGTAATACAATGATTTCTGGAGTTTACATGACGCATGTTCTTTTAACAGCATGTCAATTTAAAAGGAAGTATTTAATATTTTCATTTTTTGTTTTTAAAATACAGGCATTTATAGTAAATTTAATACATAACAGAAGGATTTTTTTTTTTCTCAAGAAAAAAAGGTGCCCTATGTAAAAGGATAGTCAGAAGCTTTTATTTTATTTTGTTTATTCTTTTCACAGTTATCCCTATATTCCAATTCTTCCTGCACAGCTATTGGAAGTTCTCAGCTCACCAACACCTTTCATAATTGGTGTGCATTCTGTCTTTCGCAATGACATTCATGAGCTTGTAAGTATGTCTACCCAGCAATATGAATAGTCACAGTGTTATTAGTCGTGTTTAGTTGAAGAGATGTTTATATGGACAATTAATGTATGTTTAAAATAATATTGTAGAAAGCAAGGCAAGGTAGTTAGCAGGAGAAAAATGGAAAAGCATCAATTCTTTTTGAAATATAGTGGGACTATAAAATAAAGAAGAAAATGATTTTATTCTAGTGCAGGATGGGAAGGAATGGTCCATTTACAGCTTTGTCATGTGCTTGGACAAACTGAACCAGGGCAACAGAGTTGTTTAGAAACCTGTAATTCTACATACAGTTGTCCTCACCATGTCCTTTTGCAAACAAGCTTTTCTGTATCTCAAATCACTGAACGCAGACCTGGAACATCCAGAAACAGAAGTCAGTTTTGAAAGGCAGGCCCAATTTAACTTGCTATGTTTTCCATTCATTTTTTATGACTAGATTAAGTAATATAAAGTATTTGGAGTACTTCCTTTATCCAGAAACATTCTATACATTAAAGTTAGTACTGGTTCGGTTATTTGAACTTATTTGCAGAACATGAAATTTGAACCATTGTGTCTTTAAACTATGCTCACAGTATGCACTGCTGATGTGTTTCTTCCTTACAGTTAGATGTAATCATAGCAGACCTGGATGGAGGCACAATTAAAATTCCTGAATGTATTCATCTTTCTCAGCTGCCAGAGCCACTGCTGCATCAGACTCAAATGGCGCTTTCTCTAGTATGTTTTGATACAAACCCCATTTTCCACTCTCTTGCCTATTTTTAAAAAAATGTGAAAATGAATTTCAGTATTTAATCACTTTCAAACACACTGGAAATGAGATAGAAAGCCATGATTCATGCCAACATTCCTGATTTTAGAAGAATTTACTATCTAAAGTTCATCACTGAGTTTTTTCACTATTAAAGAGATAGGTAATGATTTTTTCTTCCTAATAATGATTTTTTACTAAGAATTCAACACGGTATTTGAGCAGAATTGTTACCAGTTTAGCTGCTTTTCTGTTTTTATAAACCAACTGTATGTTTTCTTGACGTTTAACAAACGAATAAACACTTAAAAGTTTATTTGTATGTTACCTGTATGTCAGTATTCAAGAATGATTGATAACAATGTAAAGGAATCACCAAAAATGTAGTTCAGTTTGTGTTTTTACTATAATTGTCATAAGTTAGAAATCACCTTATTTAGAGGCCTCTGAACAAATCTTCTCTTAAAGAGAAGGATCTTCTGCCTGTTAATCTGTTTCAGATTGAGTCAGCCCTAAAATCCTCAAATATGACTAGCTTCATTGACTGTAATATAAATTTTTCATAATGAGCTCACTTATAGAAATGTGTAGCTGAGAAATGAATCCCACTTTTATTTCCATACAGTTTTCATAATTTAAATCAGCCTATTATTTGAGATCCTTACTATCAGTGAAACAAGAAAAAAAAAAATTTATCCTTTCCTCAACAAAATGAGGGAAAAAAAATCTGTTTAAAAATTTCTCTAGGTTTTGCATCCTGATTTGGAAACAGCAGATTATGCATTCCCTCCCCCACGAACAGCTTTATCACACTCAAAAATGCTGGTAAGATTTCTGTGTTATGTCTGACTTACAGAGAAAACTCTTGCAATTTTACACTAACTTCTTTTTAAGAATTTCTGCTTTGTGTTTTCTTTTTCATATACATATTCTTTATAGTATTATTGGTGAAGCAAATAAATGCCACTGGACTTTTCATTCTGCCTTCTAATAGCATTCTAATAGGATGGAAATTTTTATAAACATACTTGTAATAATATGGAAGTACCTTATTTTCCTTTAATATTTTTATCTATTGAGTTGAATCTGTTCTTCCTCTGTTTCATAGACCAGTGTAGCTGCAGAATTTTACATGAGTAGACAAAGTGGTCTTTTTATCCATTTTTGTAAATAATAAAATCAACTTCTCTTACCGACACCCCCGCAACTGTTCAGAAACATCAGAAATGTCATTCAAGATTTAGATTTTTAGACTAAATTTGAGCAAAGATTGGAGTGGTAGCTGTGTCAGCAAAACAGAAGTCACTGGTTTTGCGATAATAATGATAATTATTATACACTGTATGCTTGGACATGTTGGGAAAGGTGTTATATGGTTTTTAACCATACGAGGTTAAATTGCTTTAATGACCCCCAACCTGAATGAAACTACATGTAATTTCTATACTAAAAAAAGTCTGTAGAAAGTTTTCTAGTAAAATCTAATTAATTTAGAGTAATAATGATTGTGAATTTGTGCTCATTTAACAACTTGGTAAAGCTGCTGCTTTTAGCTTGTATGAGTGTCTAGAATTGAACTTGAGTTGGTAGTCCACACTAAAATCTTAAAGCTAGTTCAACTGAAGAGCATACATTGTTTTTTTTGTATAGATGTATTTGAAAACATAAGTCTCTCCAGTTGTACAGTATATTTGTTGTACTTACTTCTTGCATAGATTTTTTTTTTCATTAGTGAAGACAGGGAATGTCATCCACTAAACTAATGGCAGGAGCCAGCTAAGATCTCACTTTGAATAGTGAGGTTATAAATAAATATAATTTTGTATCAAAATAAGAATTTTGTTATATCTGAAAAGAAACAGCCATGTTTTCAAGTAGTTCAAAAAGTCAGGGTACAAATGTACCTGTTAAAATCCTGGACACAAAATGAGAATCTTAGTAGTGAATCCCTCCAAAATTAAGTTATAAATACAATAAAAATTATCATGTTCCAGTGAAGAATATAGAGACATCTAGTAAAATATCCCAGCAGGACAGCTTCATAGAATGTTACATATACCTAACTTTGTTTCTTAAAATGTCATTACACGCTTTAATTTAAGTTGTATTTACTTGATTAGCTAATCAGCTCTTTGCCCAATTATTTAATATTCTTTGCTGTGTGTAACTTTTAAAGTTGGAGTTTGTTTAAAAGGTTCTTTAAGACACCATAAAACAATTTTTAGGACCTCAGGTTTTAAACATGACTATAACCTGCAAAGGTACTTGAGCTAAGATAAAATAACATGAGTGACACAGGATTTAATCACAATCTTTGCATCTGGGCCAGCTGGAGATGTCACTGCCCCAAATCTGTCCCCAGCTGTTCACAGCATTTCCATTAATCTGTCAATATCTGTGTAAGCACCTTCTTACTCATTTAAATCAAAATATCCCAGGGCATTAAAGAGCTACCATATCTTTATTCCAGAACCCTGGCTTACTTTGTCAGCGGTAGGCTGTCAAGTGAACACATGAGCTGGAAGCGTCCTAGGCAGGTAGCTGAGCAAACTTAGAGCAGTGTCCTCAGCTGGCAGAGCCACAGCAAATGGCTGTAGCAATGCCTGCAGTGCTTTTAGCCTGTTTGCCCCAGCAGCAGCAATGCCGGCTTAGGCTCCAAGGTTTCTTGCGCCCCTGCCCACACCAATGGCACTGCTTATGTAGTACTGCAGAGCCATACTTATTTTAATGGGTAAATCCAGGCTAAAGTACCCTCTTTCCTTTATTTAGCAGCAGTTTTCTCTTACGGCAACTCTTTCATGTGGTTCACCACATGACCACCCAAAAGCTGAGCTTGCATTGTGTGTTGTGCAGGCAAAAGAAGATCAGCAGGAGTAAAGGGATGAATATGTACTAAATCTATCATTGCTGTCTGAGGACAGGTCAGTAAAACTGTAGCCTCGCATAAGAGAACTTTGTATATGTGTACAAGTATCTGCCCATGCTGTACTGCTACATTGTTTGATGAATTTGTAGGCATTTCTCAGATGGCT
The DNA here is from genome assembly GCA_024733675.1 of Psilopsiagon aymara. Taxonomy (NCBI): domain Eukaryota; kingdom Metazoa; phylum Chordata; class Aves; order Psittaciformes; family Psittacidae; genus Psilopsiagon; species Psilopsiagon aymara. The sequence goes on along the minus strand of JANRGW010008915.1, from coordinate 23,016 downwards.
TTATATAAATGTGTGGAAAAGTTTAAAATGCAAAAATGTTTTGATAGCACATTCAGTTACTCCTTACAGGACAAAGAAGTGCGAGCAATCTTCCTTAGACTATTTGCACAACTTTTCCAAGGATACCGGTCATGTCTTCAGCTGATCAGAATCCATGCTGAACCAGTAATTCATTTCCATAAGGTAAAAGAGAAGTAGTTTTGTATATTTAGTTAGTGTCATGTTTCCCCTGTGAGCTTGCCTTTTGAACAAGTGTTAAGTTTAAAAAAAAATAAATAATCTACACGTGGTAGGCACAGCGTTCTGACGTAACACTATGTCAATGCATTTTAGCAGGACGAATTGCAAGGCCAGTGATGAAATGTGAAACAGCCTTAATATTAACCTTTAATACCAATAAACATGAGGAGTCATTATGGAATTTTGCAAACATATGTATTGAACTAGAATGCGATACTTGGAAGTGCTAATTTTCTATTTGATTATCTGTGAGATTTTTTTAAATGTTTGCATGAAGCTTCCTGTCCACTCCTGAATGTAAGTGTAAAAAGATACTAGCTAATATAAGATTCCATTACAGTGTACTACCTATTAGTTGAAGCTGGTGAAAAAATTTAAATGCCATTACATAACTGACTGTAGTTTTGATACTGATAAAAGACAAACATTTTTTTTTCTTTATTGCAGGCAGCCTTCTTGGGCAAACGAGGGTTAATTGAGAATGACTTTCTGACCAAAGTGCTCAATGGAATGGCATTTGCTGGTTTTGTGTCAGAGAGGGGTCCTCCTTTCAGAACCTGTGATCTTTTTGATGAGGTGAAAACTATTCCTCTATTCCCAAGTAAATTGAAATGTACCTATGACATTTCAGCATGTAGAAAAATACTGAAATGCTTCTGTATCCTCGTTGTTTATTAAAGTTTATATTAATCTTTTAAATACCAATTTCTACTAAGTATACATTTCCAGCTTACTTCCATAAAATTGTGCCATGCTCATATATATGAAGTTAAACAGATGCATAAATCATGGTAATGCTGTTCCTATTGTCAGGTTTGGAACTTCATAATGCATCACATGTGCTAGTACAGAATTATTTTGAGTAATTTAATTATATTCTTAGAAACATTGAAAAAAGTAATTGAGAAATATTAAATTAAACACATACCCAAGAATATAAACTGGGGCAAACTCTCTCTTTTTTTTTTTTTTTTTTTTTTAAGTAATGCCATATTTTTACTGTTCTGGTTTTTATTTGAATGTAGAATACAAATAGAGTTTGGTATTAATTCTGCTTAGTAGTAGTATATATAAGGAATATGGATTGTTGTATTAGAAATGTTAAAGAAATGCTTTAGGTACATAGGAATTTCTGTATTTGGTAGGACTGTAAAGTCTGGTAACAGAAGCTGTGTATGAAAGTGAAAATATCTCATGTTGCAGAGCAATGTGACATTGCACATTTTTCGGTGTTCAGTTTTCTGTGCTGAATTTCAGTTTAAGATTAAAATTTCATAATCTAAATACAAAAGTAATTATTTTTAGTGGAACTGTCAACTTTTTTTTTTATTTGTTTTTTAAGTTGGTAGCCTTTGAAGTTGAAAGAATTAAAGCTGAGGAGGGTAATCCACCAAAAATGATAAAGCATGTTAGAGAACTTGCAGAACAGCTCTTCAAAAATGTAAGTTTACTCTATCTGCTGCACTTTCAAAGTTGAGATAGAAACATTGAAACTTCTTACTTCTGAGATTGATCCAGTATATGAAAATGAAAGTGACTGCTTCTGTTAGTCATCGTGTACATTATAACAGAAGAGTTTGGAACTTGAAGTGTCATCAATTTTGTACATGTGATGTACATTAGTGGAAGTTCAATGTAGTGATAGTGGTTTATGAATGCTGATATTGACCTGTGTATGGGTACTGCTACTTCCTTTTTTTCTTTTTGTCAGTATTCACATAATGTGCATCAACTCTTATATTCTCTGTTGCAAACTGTCCGTGCCTCTAGACAGTTTTCCAGTTTGGCATAATATGTATTTTCCACAGACCTTTTTCGCTGTGCAACCCAGTCCCCACAGTTCGTGTACTCTGCAAGCGCTTTTTCTTACATCCTGTTTCTTGAACTCTAGGTTTCGTGGATTACCATTTCCAGTTTCATTCTTGCCTTCCTGTCATGTTCTGTTACATTATGTGTTGCTTCTCTTTCCATTCGTTAGCTGATTTTGTGGGTTTTCTTTATTGTTCTCTCTTTTTTTTGGGGAGCATCAGCTAATCTCCCCCCATGCACACAGACTTCCTGTGGTTTTTCAGACTCCACAGAGCACTATCTACTACCTGATCAGTTAACATCTTTATCACTCTTTCTGTTCTGTATCCCTCTTCCCTAAAACTATAATTTACATCTACACTTCTACTAATACCCCACAAGAATTACCAAATACTATTATGTCCTGGGGTGTTTTGGGGTTTCTTTTGGGTTGTATGTCTGTCTTCCCTGTGCCCCCCATGAATGCCTTTAAGGATTTTTTTCACTGTCACTTTAATTTTTGTGTGTGGTAAAATTAGTATCTTTTCCATAAGAAATAAAAAAATTAACAGCCAAGTGCATTCAGCAGTCTTTTTTGACAGTAGATTTTGAATGGAAAAATACATCTGTGTACTTCAAGTAAATTAAATATGTGAATAGTAAGGGGTGTTAAATGAGATTAGTCTGGCTTTACTATTGTCCTTACTTGCAAAACTTGTTTGTCTGTTTTCAGACTCACTCACATGCACCATCTCTCTTTTCCTCTGAAATTGCCAAATGACTGTTACACTTTTTCTGAAGGAAATAATTGATACACATCTTAATCTAAATTGGTGATAGCAGTCATTAGAAAAGAGAGCAAATACATCACTGTGGACTAAAATCATTTCACATGTAACTGTGAAATGTTGTCTCTTGTCCCTGTGTGGTATGGCATACTTGCCGCAGTATATTAACACTGGTATCCTTACACTGACACTTCAGACTTGGAGTATGTATCTTGTGGAAAATAAAGAGAAACATCAGGCAACAGAATTTTTGTTACATAGATTCATTTTATCCATGAGATTTCATTTGTAATGAAATATTATTTATTCAGTGGTTTATCTCCTCATGCTAGAGCAGTCTCTTAATGATAAATATTGGACTCATTCTATTTTCTACTTAGAATGAGAGGGTGTGTAAAGCATAAGTAAATGCGCATATGTGGAACTTTTTATTTCTTAAAAACAGTGTCAAAACTAATTCATTTAAGTAATTTCTTGTGATGAGATTTATTTGTATCATTGTGATGAGCTTTCTACTTCATTACAACTAAGTAAATGGCTTAGAGCATTTGCAAGTCAGATTTTTGGCAGTTACACACTCACCTATCTTTTGAGTAAAGCACTGTGATGAGTAACATTGCTTCTGTAAGTTATGCATAGAGCTGCCTGATTTTTAACTCACTGCATGACGTATTTTGACATCTTGTTCCACAGTTTTAATAGTTTTAATAATATTGTAGCTGTGACAGTATAGATCCATAATGGAGACAAGGTTTGTTACAAAGAGATGTTTGTTTTAGTCTAGCTGGTACAAGTGGAAAATCTAGACAAGTTTTTGGCATATACTGCTTTAGTAGTTGAAGATATTAGAGCTACATTCCTCATAGCATATACAGCTGACATTATATTTTTGATGTCCAAGATTAAAGTAATTCTATATTTCCTCTGGATCTCTCTTCTCCATAAAATGGAATGTGGAATGGTTACACTCCCTTTCTGGCTTCTTCTGTTAAATGTCATCTGTTACCCCCTGCTGAGATTGTGTTCCCTTTCTCTGCCTTGCTTCTCTTGGCATCTGCTGCTCTCATCCTCCTAGCTAGATTTTTGGCTTGGTTTATTAAACTTTCCTCTGCAGAGAATTTGTATGGTTAAGTAGCTGGTTTGTTTTGACTGCTATTTCTCAAGTTGATGCATTTGATCTCTTTGTTGCCTTTTTCTCCCTTAAAAGAAAGTTTCAAACTAACTCCTGTTTACAGGTTTTATTGCAAGCTTGCTGTGCTTGTACAACAGAAACCTAACTGATGGAGGAGCACTCTTCGGCAGTGAAATATAGCCAGTAATAAGTAATATAACAGAGTCAAGTTACATAACAGTAAATTAAGACATGATCATTAATAACCCCTGGTACATGAATGAAAAGCTCAAAACATTCTATTTTGTTTGATTGTTACACTCCTCAAGACATGAGATGTGATCTTGTGAATGGTGGTAGAATCCTTGTGGATCTCAGCTGTTTTCTGGGAAAGGTACAGCCTGAAGCCAGGAGTTAAAAGGAAAACAAACCAAAAACAAACCCACAAATAGGAAAGATTATCAAATATTTGAGGGAAAAAATGAAAAGAAATGGTGAATTTTCATATCATGTTGTCTTCAGGATATCTTTCTGGAAAGTGTGTTTTAAACAAGCTAAAATAAATTTGCAGGCAGTTGAGTGAAAATTGGTGGTTTGTGATGTATTTGGCCTTTCTGATAGCTGAACGCCAGGTACAGAAGATGCAATGCGAAACTGATTTTTAATTTTTTTTTTTTCACTTCTGAAGACCTTTGCAAGAAAACCCAAAAGCAAGGATAAAAACTTTCTTTGGGGCTGCTTATTACAGACCCTGAAAGAGTGAGTGGAAATTCATTCAGACATTTACATTCACAGTGGAAATGCTGGTAGATTTAGAACAATAAAAGTCTTTTTTATCCTGTGTGAACATCCCAAAATCTGAGGTGACAGCTTTTTTACTTTCCTTGTAGTTTAGGCATGTTGCTTACTCTCTTTGATTGCATATATTAACTTCTTTAATAATTTTTATTTACTGCAAGCACTGAGCTTTGTGATGTATTTTTATAGGACATACGGAAAATAGAAAATTGGTGTCTAATGAGTTTGGTACAACATAGTACAAAAATTAACTTTTACTTCATAGTCTTAATCAAGATGAGAATATTTCTCAGTACTTGGTGAAGAGATTGTATGTTTAGTACTCTTTAACGCTCTCTCTAATGAAGAGATTGATTGTCAAACTATATGAGTCCTAAGTATTCATTAAGCTGCATAAAATCAACCTGAGTAGTAATTTTCTTTTGCTCTCTTTCTTTTGGATTTTGCATTTTGACAAAAATAATTTTGTAAAAGCCTTTAATGAAGTCAGAAGTATTACAGATAATGAATCAGGGTGATATGAATATGAAATATTGTATTACTGAGCTGCATTAGATACTCTGCTTCTTAATCGTTCAGGTATGACAGCTACACAAAACAGTAATAAAGTTGAATAATACAGATGGTAACACTGCATAACACATTTGTGTATAACCTTTGCTTTTGACCTGCAGGAGAATCCCAATCCCCACATAGCATTCCAGAAAGTGCCACGGCCCACAGAGGGCTCCCACTTGCGGGTTCATATCCTTCCTTTCCCTCGGATCAATGAGTGCCAGGTGCAGGAGCTACTCCAGGAAGGCCTTGCAAGGAGTCAGGGTGCCCCCCCTGCCACTCGGGGAGACAAGAAATGCGTTGTTCCAGCAGGCCCCCCTGTTGGTATGTGTACTTCTTCCCTGACTTACCTATTTGTCATCCTATCTCATGAGCTGAACGAACAGTATGGCTGCAATGTGTTGCTCCCAAACTCATGTTAATACTGCAATTTTTAGAGATGTTGGTAAACTTTAGTACATAGACTTGCCAATTTGCCTTTGCAATTTTGAAAGCCCTTTTGTATCAGCCTTTGCTAAGAGATCGAATACCCATAGTGGCATAATTACTAACAACAAAAAAAGATTTTATCTGAGTTAAATTGAACTGTTAAATTGGATATTGTCTACTCGTCTAGGTTTGATGAATATCATCAATAACCATAGGTTGCTCGTAGGACTGGCTGAACCATGCTTTGAACTGTTAGGATTTCTCCTTTGACATTAGTGGAAGACATGTAAATTACTGGAAAAAGGCAGGGAACAAACATCTCCTCTGAATCAAAATAAATATGCCTATATTTAAATATAGTGAGCAGGTGTGTAGACATTGTAGGCCTGTCAATTTCATTTTAATGCTAGAAAAATCCTATTAGTCATATTCATTGATGTGAATGATGGCATAAAAAAGTATGTTTAGTGAACTTGCAAGACACATGAACTTACAAGACACATGAAGCTAAGCAGAGCTTGCAAAAATTTTGAAGGATGGGATTAGAATTCAAATCAATCTTAGAAATTTAGAAATCTAGTCTCTGTGCTGCCTTTCTTCAGATAAGGTTTTGCATGGGCATGATCAGCTGACTAGGCAACAGCCCTTCAGAAACTAATTTGGGCATTATAGTGATCGTGGGGCAAACATGACCCAACCATATCAAGCTATTGCAAAAAAAGACAAACATCTTAGTCACATGTATAAACAGGAGTACAGTCAGTGAACCCATGGAGAAATCCTTTTGTTGTACTCAGTAAGAACTCAGCTGGACTGTTTGTATCCATTTTTGGACACTAGAGGACTGTCTCCATTTTTGGTTCTGTTGGAGGGAGTCCAGAAGGAAGCAACAAGAATGACCAGTGGTCTGGAGAATGTGACCTAGAAGGAAAGATGGAGAATTGTTTAGACTGAAAAATAGAAGACCAAGGGAACGCATAATAGCAGCCTTCAATTACTTAAGAGGCTGTTAAAAGAAAGGGAATAATCTGTAGTGATAAGAAATAATGGATTTAATTGCAGCACAAAAGTAGAGTTATTTGTATGGAAAAACTTGGTAAAATGAGAATTGTGAGACAGTTGAACTGATTCCTTGTGAAGCCATGGAGTCTCTGTTATCACAGAACTTTGGGAACATATTAGACAAACATGAGAAGTAACATAAATACAGTTGATCCTGTCTAGGGACAGCAGGATGAACTGGATGGCCTCTTGAGGCCCATTCTAGGCCTGTTTCTCTTTGTGTTTACTAAGAATAGGATAAACTCTGTTCACCTGCCTTTGCTGTTGACTGTTAGTTTGGTTTTGATTTTTTTTCCCCTCAAGGAACAGCTTTCACACTCACACTCCCTGCTGTCCTATGTGTCAAAATCCTTGGTTATCGGAGCTCATTGTTATCTACAAGAAGGGCGTATTCTGCATTTATAATTTATTCATGTGATATCAAAGAGGAAAAGAGTATGTTAGCTCTTCCAGTCTGAATTCTCTTGAAAATTCAGAGCTAAATAAACACTGCATTCAGAAAAATAGTCTTCAGATATCAGCAAATTGGAGTCTAGATATGAGAATATGTCTGTCACATAATTCTTGCCATGGCCAATGAATTCCCTAGTAAAAAAATTGACTCCTACAAAATATGCAAGGCTACGTAGTTCACTGCAGAACACATGTGTATATAAATATATATCTATTATAATTTCTCTTTATTTCATTAGTATGTTAGAAGTTGGAATCTCTTTGTGTCTGTATGAGACAAATAGAACAAGTAGTAAGGAAAATCAACTGCTGTACTTAAAATTTGGAGCACTCTTCTCTTCAGATAGGTTAGGGAAGCCAAAGATTTAGGATCTTATGTTCTCACCTCTATATGCCTACTAATGGCATTTGCTTAACAGACCGAAACTGAGGGCACACTCTTTATTTTAAAAGAACTTTCAGGTCTTTGTGGCTTTTGCAGAAGACATTTCACAGATGTGTATTCTTCTTTTTCTTTGTTAGTTTCCATAATGGAAAAAGGAAGCACAGTTTTCAACAGTGCACAAAGGCTGGAAGTTGTTAGAAATTGCATCTCATTCATTTTTGAAAACAAATTTTTGGAGACTGAAAAGGTAATAAAATGAATTTTTAATTTTCTCAAATAAGCTTCTTCTGTTAATGAGCAAATGGAGACTGACCTTGTCGCAAAGTACATTTTGAAGTCTTGTTTCAAATACTAATGTTTATTTTAACCATTTAAATGAATGAAGTAGGCAGTAAAGCTAGTTATATAAATGCAGTACTGGGTGTAATCTGAGGCTAATGGATTTGAAAACCTGTTTGTAGTACTACATGGGTGTGTTGAAGCTGTTTTTTCTGCTTTATGTTACCATTATAAATAGTATTGTCCACATAATTTGTTCTTAAAGCAGTGTGTCACTCTAGCAGTATTGACTGGGAGGAGTGCAAACAAAGGGCATGCAAAGACATTTCAGTGTTTGTCAACCAATGCTCTTTTGAAATTTTCAGTACTGTAAGTTTTGGTAGTTTTAAAAATCAGTAATTATATAGAACTCAGGGATGAATGTAAACATTTGCCCTGTCTGTCTTTACTTTAATGTACTAGTGAGTTGTCATCCTTGACATGCTTAGTTTTTCAAATTATCAAGTTGCCAGGTTTTATAGATTCTGTCCATGGAGCTTTCAGTTGTTGATTCTGGAACCTACACTGAAAACTAATTCTACATATGAAAATGACTGTAAAATAGTTTTAAGCACTTTTTTTATATTTGTCAGAGAAGTATCACCCATGCATCTCTGAGGCTACACAGCTCAGTGAGAAAACGGACATTTTTGATTTACAAGTTATGTTATGGAAATGCTTATGGGAGAAGTTCTAATAAAATATCTAGCTCTTTTTGAAGAGTTTTGATACATGTGTGATACAGTAGTATTTAATATTTTTTAAATTACACACACTTGGAAAAATTCAGTAAATTTTTTGTTCCCCCAAAGGGTAAATTTGTCCTGAGATAAGACAATAGGCTGTCTTTTCTTATTTATGTTACCACCCATTAAATCTAGTCTAAAGGGCCACAGTTGACAATCACTGATGTAGCACTTGCTGCATCTTTAAAACATTGGCATAAATATTCTGTTGGCACTGTTCTAGGGTAAACTATATAACGGTCTTGTGACCTCATTGCTGTGAGAGGTATGCCACTTCTAAAATCATTTGTCATTCAGTGCTTTTCATAAAGCATGCTGGTTGTCCTTGATATGGTAACTTGAGGCCTGGCCTGGCTGGTACAGAATAGCACACTTGCTTTCATGCGCAATAATTCATTTCTGATTTCATATCCACTCAATGTCTGTCTGTATTCAATCATTTCTATTTTCAGATGTAGGTGAGAAATGCTGTTTAATGCATTAAAAAAAAAAAAAAAAGGGAGGAATTTACTACTTAATGACTCCAGCCAAATCAACCATTATGTGAAAGTGGGATACTCAAGCTAATGAGTCATTTTCAAAGTTATTGTTTAATATACTGTCACTTGGAGTTTCTTAATCAAGAATTAATGATACTCAGTAAGAATGTTGCCATTCAATTTCATTTTCATAAAGGTAGATTTTCTTCTCTCCAGACTCTGCCTGCAGCTCTGAGAGCCCTAAAGGGAAAGGCAGCTCGGCACTGCCTGACGCAGGAATTAGGCTTGCATGTTAAACAAAATCGAGCAATTCTGGACCATCAGCAGTTCGACTACATTGTGAGAATGATGAACTGTGCTTTGCAGGTATGGTGTGTGAAGGTTTTGTTCTTTGGTTCTCTTTGTTTTGCTGTTATGATAAGCAAAAAATTGTTTAGAATGATGTGGAAAAGCAGAATAATTAAATTATAGAACAGTTGATATACTTAGTGCTGTGGCAGAAACTACTTGACAGTGGATTTAAGATATTTAGGATAATAGGCAGGTCTATACAAATCTGCCTGATAAAAAAAAAAAAAAAAAAAAAAAAAAAACAATAAAAACCAGGAAGAAGACTCTTTCCATTATTGACAATGTGGATATAACTTAGGTTTTTAAGTATTGAAGTGATTTGTCTTAATGGCTTGGATTACTTTCTTAATGAAGGGGTGTTAGGTTTTCCAGGTCATTTTCTACTTTGACCTCCTGAAGTGTGTATCACTTAAAAAAACCCCTTAAGTTTGTCCTCTTTGTCATCATGTGTGAACGCGTTTCAAGAAAAAAAAAGCATACTTTCTGCTGCTATGGTTCATGGTTGTAGTTCTACTTGTCACCGTGACATCTTAGTTTGTCAGTGACCCACTGAAAGTGTTTGCAGTTCATCTCTTAAGTTACTCTACTGATAAATGAAATAATTTTGCGCTGAAAAAGCATCAACATACGGTGGCAGCTACCTACAACAGTAAAATACATAGATGACTTCTTTTGACTTTCATTTGAATAATTGTTTTGGTTTAGCTTAACTTGCTCACAATTCATTGTCAAAAATGTTTTATAGATATAAGTGTTTTCAGTCTGATACCTGAGAATGCAGTAGTATTTTTTTTACTTTCTAAAATGTGATCACATTTAGTTGCAGTTCGCCTCTTGTTACCCTTAGGTTATTGTATCAAATTAGGGATTTGAGACATTGGTATTTTAAGCACTCTCCTCTAACCTAAAAACCACTGAAATTATTTTGCAGCAGTTTGTTGACCCATATTTTTAAAAAGTTGACTGCTAATTACAGCTTTCATTTATGTGTAGATATAAATTAACACTGACTGAGCAAATGCTACCTCAGGTCACCATCATGTGTAAGATTTGTTGTCTGTTGTATTTCTTGTTTGTTCACAGTAGATGCTTTTCTGCTGTTTGGGACAAAATTCGACTTTGCCAGAGCAGTGGTCTTAGAGTAAAGTTACCTGCAGTTAGCAGATGATAACTGAAGTCAGCTGGCTGAAATTGTATGGCATGTACCGTAATGTCCCTTTTTTTTGGCACAACCATTGGTCTTTTCCAAGCTTTAAGGTTAACTTCAGTTTCGCTTCCAACTTTGAGGCCATCTGCAAAACTGTATTTCTCTGCCCAGTGACCAGTGGAATACTGACCTGCTGTGTATTCAAGTTAGAAATTTCTTTTCAAGCCAGAAAGCAGGATTGTCTAAATGTTGTTTCCACTTTTTTGATTGTTTGTGGGGTTAAAACCCCCTTTATTTGCCATATGTTTGTACAAAATAGATGGCAGAAGAAAATGAGGAGTTGAGGAAATTTGCTTTGCTCAGAAAAGAAATGCTAACATCACCTTAAATAAAGCAATAGCATCCGATTTTTCTCTAGGAGAAAAATACTGTTTTTCTTTCCAGTGATTTGAAGATCTAAAAAGGACCTTAATGTTCATAGAAAAGAATGTGTCTGAAGTATTCTTGAAGTCAAACTAGAATAGGGTTTGGTTGTTCTGTGGGTTTTTTTGTTGGTTTGTTTGGTTCTTTTTTCCCCAACAGAACTAGTGAGTATAACTCAAGTCATACAGGGGAAACAGATCCAGTCAAGGAGGCACAGGTTTTATGTTTTTTTCCCCTCAGCATTGTTTTCATATCTGTGAAAATATAAAATGAAAATTTCGATTTCTTAGGTGTCAGCTTGGCCAATATGAAAACATCTGAACTCCTGACACTGGGCAGCTAGTTGGAAGCAAGTATTTAGAACGTTTACTTTTATGGTGTATGAAATGATTTGTGAAGTTATATGCATGATTTTTTAAGATAAAAGGATGATTTATAATTTGTCTGTCCATTTTGTTCAACTCTATTATTTGGAACCGCACGTAAATTGTGACATTTTGGAGCTTCCCTGTATCAGAAAAATACATTATCCGCAAGTTAAGTTTGCCCTTGCTGCAGTGGGACTCAGCATGTCAGCATTTTGCTGTAGAGACAAGAATTCTGTTAGTTGCAGATCATAAGACCAAGTCATTTAAACAGTGTCTGTTAAAACGATACAAAAATCTAATTAAAGAAATGCGATCTTAGCTGGAGATGTATTCAAGCTTTAAGGAAATACCTCATTAATTACAATAGAGTTTTTGAGAGAGGGTCAGATTGCAGTACTGCTTTAAGACCTCACTGAACTATCAGAGTTGTAGAAACTGTCTCGGTCATACCACTGAACGTCTCGCCACAGATTTTTCTGTTCATGTTATTGTACATTCCTCTTGGCTTCCATAAGATACAAACTAAAATATTGCTGTGACCAAGGGGCTGATACAAAAGCTGAGAGGAAGGGAAGGCATCAGGCAGACTCGATAGGTTGGATAGAGCCCTGGCTCTGTACTATACATGCTGGGTTGATCTGGCATGTGTGTGCCTGATGGTTTTCCTGGGAAATACCAGTATTTGCTGGCTCACTTGCTCATGTGCATAAGAAATCTGATGCTTCTCAGCCACCAAACCTCTGCTACTGATAATGTGAATTGTTGCAAACAATAGTATTTCAAGAGATATAGGTTGGTGTCTTTTGAACAAGAAACTGCATTATTGTCATGTACTGGATTCTTTGGCTTACTGGGAGCAGTGCCACATATTAGAAAACCAGGAAGATTGCACTCTGCAAGTTTATTGCAGATCTCTCTGTTACTGTTCAAGATTTTCCTGGTTGTCTGGTGTTAGTTTTTTTTCTTTTAATAGAATTTATTCTCTTGTTTTAGTAGAGCCCATAAAAATAAAGGTTATATGCTTTTTCAGAGCTTCTGTTCACCTGTTTGAAGGATGAAGAACAGTATGTTAACAAAATGTTAACAATGTTCTATGTTATGTTATATATGTTATATATATATAACAATGTTATATATATGTTAACAATGCATATTGTGGTTGGTATCATTGTATCTGGTGAGATGTGTCTGCTGTCACAGTGCTTCAGAATAGATTAAGGAAGAGGAATAAATTACTCATACCATTGCTTCAAGATAATAGCTGCTTTGTTTTAGCAAAAAATTACTTAGGCTGTATTTCCCTAAGTATCCCATCTCTAGCCATTTTGCAGCTGGAAGGAAAGGAGGGTGGTATCTCACTGTTTTCTCTAGGGCTGTCAAAACTTGGACTTGCAGGTTCTTCTCTGGTGTTTTTCAGCTTGAGTCTCTCAGTCCAATAGTGGCGTTCTTTTAAACTATTGTCCATTAGGCTGTTTACAGTCAGGAGGTAATGGGCAGGACCTCAGTGCAAATTTTTGATAGGCGTGTGTTCCAAGGAATAGTACAGTAGAGTTTCTAATTATTCTGCCGTATTTAGCAGATAGGCAGCTGCATGTCAAGCCTTGTGGTAGACTTAAGGTGGCTTTACGAACACAGTTAAGGCAATTCATGATGCAGTAAGTCAATACTGAAGTGTTAAAAATATTTTTCATTGTATCTCTGTGTGTGTGAAGTACTGCTACTGAAATGAAAATGGAAAGTATTTCTGATCGTTCTTAGTAGCAGGAAGATCAAAATTACATGGAGATTGTATTGCTCATTGAGTAAAGGAAATGTCTTCTGATGAGGGCAGTTAAATCCCCAGTTGTTTGCTTTTATCTCTGCTGGGAGTTGTCATCCGCTGCTTGCCGATGCACTTTATTGTCTTGCCCTAAATAAGATTTTTTTCCCCTGACAAATCATATAATCTGACAAGCAATTAAATCATCCTGTATTATGGTATTGGTTAATATATGTGATAGCAAAGCAGAAACATTATGTTTTGTTCCATATGTTATGACTAAAATTACTGTTAAAAAACACCTACAGTGTTGCAAAAGATTAATATATTGATTGACAATTTATGCATGCAGATGGCACTGTAATGAGAAAAAGGTGAAATTATTTCTCTAGAAGCTATTTAACTATTTCCATCGTGTTTGCTATCTGCTGCTGAGTTTACATCAGAATTATTTCCAATTACACAAAAATTCCTATTTTGAAAGGGTTTTTTTCTCTTTAATTTTCTGTAATGTAATACTTTTGTCTGACATTTCAGAAAAGTCTACTTAACATTTTTAGAACTAAGAAGCCTCTTTTTTACCAGAGAAGTATTTGTTCTATGTAATTATATTTCTAGCAGCACATTGTATCCTTAATACTTGTTAAGAAATAATAGCAAAACCAATCTCAAGGCTCAATTTTCATGCTTCTCCATTAATTTATTAGAAACAACATGACTCATCCAGATTTTCTGTTGTCTCTGACTTTCTTCTGGGAGCACCAAGTGAATTCTTACTTTGAAACATGGTAGCTCTTAGTTTGATAAAATGGCAGTAAAGGCAAAAAGGGATGAAGATTGTAACTTCTCCCTTTGTATAGGTGGAGAGTACTTGATGAAAAGATATTCCAAACAACTTGCATAAAGTAACACAGCAAGGCTTTCTAAAAGAAAAAAAATGGGGAAAGATTCTCTTCCGAGGACTGTGAACTCACATCGTTTGGCGGTTGGGGCAGATAAAACTTTTCATTTAAAAAGAAAAACTCCAAGCCTACAGTGTTGCAATATCGCATTGCCTCTGTAAGATGTCAGTAATATTGCCTAACTTCATATTAATGCTTTGGCAAATTTGGGTCAAATTGGAAAACATATGTGCCCCAGACATCTGGAGTACTTAAACTAAATGTGGTTAGAGTGGGAGTAAGGTGCATAAAAACTGTTAAATGCATAAATGCTTTCAAAATTCTTTTCTTCAGCTGTAGGAAAGGAGTAAAGTCTTCTAATAATGTGATCGACAGCCTACAAAGTCATGAATGCTGTTTTAAGACCAGTTTCACACCTCTGTGCATATGTGGTGTTGTAGACAAATTATTAAACGTTTTAGATAGTTTCTAATAGATCTCTAGGGCTTTCTATAATGGCAATAAGCAGATGTTTAGCTTTCAAATAGAGTATACTGAGTATTCTAAATGTATACTTATAATACACAATATGAGAAACAACTGTAGGAAGCCTTAGTAGCAACCAGGGCAAAATTAAGAATTTAACCTATATTAAGTTACAACAGAGGTATATCTGGGCCAGCATCTGTTCTCCAGCAATTAGCAAAAGCAGACTAAACATAATACTGATTCAATATGCCTGTAAAATTTTACTCATGACCCTTCTGTATCAGTTTGATGTAATAAGAGTCTCTTTCTAGCACTTACTATGCAGTCTGTGGAGAAAGAATCTTCAATATGCAAAATTAAAATCAATGGCATTTTATAATTAGTATTAAATTTATTTTTCTTATGCAAATAACTGTTGTATTATGTTCTGCCACCAGATAAAATTTAAAAATTGTCAGTTCTCAGAATTCAGAGGTTTGCAAATACTGTCCAATAACAAGAAATATTTTATTACTCCTGAGAGAAAATAAGCAATGTGTGTATGTGTCATACAATTCAAATTCTTGGCAATATAATGGTTAAATGAACTAGCATTTCTCATATTTTATGTAGAAAACTATGTTGCTAAATGTCTTTATTTTGGAGGCTAATAGTAGATTTCTCCCCTTTCAGACTTTTTTTTCATGGCCCATGACCTGCCTTTTGTTATTCAGTTTGACTTGTATTCTTGCAAGTAAAGACTGTCAGAGTAATGTTTGAACAGTAGTAATATTTGAAAGTATTTTGAGATCTCCTAGAGCATAGAAAATACATAATAAAGAGAAATCACTGTAGTTAACAGGGACATAATTCTATTAATTTATTAGTTATTAGTGATTTGATCTTTTTCATCCTGTTAGATGTAGTTATGATACTATTTAAGTGAAAGAATGGGGATTCCAGTGTTTAAGGCTTGGACTTTAAACTTACAGATTTAATCCCATACTGTCACAATGGGCAGTCACATAGTTGCTGTGGTCCATGGTTTATTGCCCAAGAAGTAAAAATAACAGGGATTTTTCCATCCTGCTAACTTTTCAGGAGTTAGAATCATAGAATAGTTCACCTATAAGGTTCTAGATTTAATAAAAGAAGCTGCTCTTTCTGAATCTTTCTGATGATCTTTCTCATTCTCAAGAAATTGCAAGATACTAGAATATGATTGCACATGGCTGAACTGATGGTGCTCACATAATTTCTCTAGGAAAAAAAGTACATTGTCAAAGGTTGTACTGCTGATCTGTGTTTATTTTTCCTTTCTTTGAGGAGCATGCTGTTTCAGCCATCCCATCTCATTGGATGGCCACACAGCCCATGAAAAATCCATTTACAGGCATGTTTTCATGAAATCCAGAAAGCAGAGTTTTTTGTGGGGTTGCTCATGTACTTATTCATGAAGTTGGTGTATGCGTACTGCTATTATTTGAAGGTTGCAAACTTTTTAGCTTTATTACTGCTGCGAGAAAACCAGTCCACAGTTACCTACTTGCAAGTATCAAGGGAGATGACCATCTTGCGTAGCAGTAGCCGTTCTTCATTTGGATTGGACTCTCCATGAGGAGGCACTGTCCAAGTAATTCCTTTTTGCATCATTTGGGGAGATTTGTTGTGCAGTGATCTCCTCAGAGTTGTCTGACTCGTTCAGCATGTCCAGGTACCAAGGTGTCTCAAGCCAAGTAAAGCTGCCTCTGTGGTTTTAATGAGGAAATGAGGCAGCAGAAAACTGTAGCTGCTTTTCACACTGGTGCTGTACCGGTGGAGTTGTTCAGAAATGAGCCTGGGCATTTCCTAAATTGCTCTTTCCCTGCAGGTTTTGGAGACCTTACTTCTGTTAATGTGAAAGTGTTTGTGACTTCTGCTTGGACCTACCCTCCGTAATTGTTGCATGAGACTGTTACTTTAAGAAAGAAGAAATAGGCATTAGCAGTAATGAGTCCCATGACATGCTGTCCATACCTACATCTGCCTACAGCCTCCCTCTCTCAGCTGCTCACCAAAATGTGTTGTGTTCACATGCTTCTTCCTCTCCTCTGTGTATGTACGTATGCATGTGCATATATGAAGCACAAGGGTGACAACAGGTATCAATGTCTGCTAGAACAGAGAAATATATGTACACTGATGTACATAAATATAAACTCAGTAGTAATGTAGAAGTTAAAATAATCTGCAAGTCCCTCCATGATCACAGCCTGTTCACAGTATGAATGAATGTGCATCTCAAATGTGCATCATCTCGAGTGCTCTGGTTGCAGGGAATCCCCTTGTTTATGCAGGTTTCTGGCTGCTGACACATAAAGGAATCAAAAATGCCAGAATAAATATGTGAAAGTACCTCCTTTCTGCTGATATAACTTGCCATAGATATTACTTGTTTTCTAGGCTGCAGGCTGTGGGGATATTGATTATCTCTTTGTTACATTTCTATGCAGTTAGCAGAGAAGGATTCAGCCTTGTTTTAAGGGTCTCTGCTTAATATTTTGTTACAATTGTCAAATGATAGTGGGGAGTTTGGTTTAATACAAGAATAAGCAGGAATACATGTGAGTAGCAGCACCATGGCCTCCTCTGGTTGCAGCTGTGGGGCCCACAGTGGGGCTGTAGTGACCAGCCCATGGCGCCCATAGTCTCATTCTCACCCTCACTGAGGCACGGCATGGTTGAAACCAAAGCACTTGAAAAAAGAGCAGCAGCAAAAATAGGTATGTTAAGAGCTGTGGTGATTTTGAAGAGCTTTTAGCATATTCTAGCAGATTTTTCATGGCATTTACATAGCAATGTAGGCGTTTTAGAAAAAAAAAATAAATAGGGTATGGTATCTAAACTGCAGGCACAGCTGGTCTGTGTCTGGGCTATGTTGATTTCAGTCAGGTCGTATCTGACTTACAAATAGGTAAATAAAAATGTGATGTCCTTGTGGATATAAATGTAAGCACTAGAGTGTTAGACCCTGAATGAGGGTGTCACAGCAAGTAGTTCCCTGGCAAGGATAAGGAGAGTGGTGCAGCCTCCCCATCATGGTTGGGTCTCTGTGACATTTGTTAGCTAGAGCACTTTATAGTCTTAATGGATGTCTCCATTTTTCTGGGGCGTTTTGGGCCTTTGTTCTGTCCTCCAGTATTTGCTGTTCATGCGGGACATGCTCCTCGCATGTGTTTGATCACACATAGATGCCTTATTGAAACCATGTAGCTTCTTGGAGCATTGGCGTGGTAGGCTCTGACTGCTGCTAAGTGTTCATTACTGTTAATTGTGGCCTTGTGGTTGCCAAGTGTTCCTAATAACTCCATGTTCTAAATATTTTTGGTTGTCTTGATGAAAAGCAGACGTGCTTGTAAGCTACTCACTGCTGTAAATAAAACAGATCTTTTTTTAGGAATTATGTTATACTGCTCTCTAGCCTCCCTCTGAAAGAGGTGGACTGATGAAAGGTAGTGAAATGGAAAAAAAAAAAAACCAAGAGTCTTTGATGTTTAAAATTGTTACTAATAATAAAGTTATAGAAAACCAGTGACTTCTTTTGTTAGAAGCGTTATCTCTAACAAAAATATGAAAGGAACACAAGCAATTTTGTTATTTTAAATTTTATGTATGTGTATACCACGTATTTCAGTACAGCTACCTAATTCCTTATAGATGTGTGTATGATACTGTTAGGTGCTTTTACCTGCGCTCAATTAGTATTGTCATTTTATATATACATGAAGTAATAAAATATTATAAGGCATTGATGTACTATACCCACTCAGTGAACATAACTCTCTGGCCACCCATACACACGTGTGTATTTAACTTTAGTGCAGTTTTTATTACTAAAATGAAGGGGAAGAATTTGCGTGTCACTCTGGTCTCCCCTCCGGCTTCGCACTTTGAATAACTTCAACTGAGGTGCAGTAGAGCACTGAAGTCGAATGCTTCTCTGCTTTGTGAGCAAGGTGTGTGCTTCCTTGATCATTGGTGGTATTTAACTTTCTAGAAGAAAAAAGCCATTCAGAAAACTAGTTTGTTGTTTCTATAAGGAATTTTATGAAGTGGTCTGTTTTCAAATGTTTTGTTTTGCAGGAATTTGCATAAAAGTTGCCAGTGGGTGGCTGGAAGATCATAAATTTTTCTTTATTTTTCACATACAGTCATTTCTAAAACAAAAAGAACATTGGAATACATTCATAGTTTTCTGATCTTTTGGTTGCTATAATATTTGTATAACCTTTGGCTTAAACAGTTAAAATCTTGGCAGCTTATGTTCAAAAAAATTGAAGTGTGATGTTGAGATACATAAAACACAGGCCAGTTCTGGGGTTTGTCAATTATTTTGTGTAAATTTTGACAAATGCTTTAATATTACAAACAAAAAATAGTGAACATGTGGCATTTTAGAATTATTTTCTTAAGGAAAAATGCCAAAGAATAGATTTCTATATAGTAACAGACCTACATCTACTGTTACATAAATAGAGAGTGTGTGAAGTTACAGAACAAAGCCAGAATAAAGGTGTAAACAGAAGAACATTTGACAGTCTACAAGTGTTAAAAGTTCTTGCAGCTGTTAACGTTTATTTTCAATATTATAGCCCATATTTATGACTCACATGAAATACTTTTTAGGATGCATGGGAAAATGCTGTTTAAGTATGCTGTGGTGAAGATTGCTTTTAGTAATTCCATAACTCTGTACACAGTCAGTGGGCCAGGCTTTGGTATCTAGTAATCCAACAAAGTGTTTTAAAGTAACTTCTAACGTCTACAGATCAAAAATCAAACAAACAAAACCTGACCGAGAAAACCCTCACCAACTCACTTCCCTTCTCTCCACCAGTTCTTCAACTCTAAACTTCAAAACTCCACTTGGGAGCTAGGAATTAAAATTTGAATTGCATGTTTAATGGTCTGAATTCTCACAGTGTTTGTGGTTGTGCAAATAGAACTCATTTTCTGTCTAGATTGTTTGACTTTTGAGTACAACAGCAACTTATTTTGATAAAATTGATTGCTCAGTTGAGCATCTTGTAAAACCTTTGTTTTCAATCTCGATTAAGCGTCACTTTAGAGAATACATACCCTTTCTTACACCTATATAAGTTGCGTACAGTTAGCATGTAATATTCTCTGTCCCCTCCAGGTGTCTGGAATTCAGTATCTTGAGATCATCTCTTACTCTAACTGTAGTAATAATACACTTAAAAACAGACTGGATTAAGAAGATTCTGTGGTTTTCAGCACTTCTTTAGAAACTTCATCTCTTTCCTTGTCTGCGTTATAATACTGTGTCTACCTCTGAACTATAGGCATCTGGATTTTACATATTGTACATTCCTTCAACAGTAAGGATGATTTTAATTCTCAAAAAGAAGTTGGTTTTCTTCACTTTTAATACCTTAATGTTATTGTTAATATTTTATGTATTTTCCTATACTTTCAAGTCTCACAAAATCTGCTTCTATAAATATCATACATGCTCTGTCTTCCACTTGTGTAAGAACATTAACATTAGTCCAGTGTAGATTTCATGGATGGCACAAAGTATCATGCTATCTGCAAAATGTTTCTGGATCAGCATCTGATCTGTGTGCCAGGAGAAGCTGGGGTTCACAGCCTTAAACCAAGCAGAGTCTTTACTGAATGATTTTTTTTTTTTGGTGTTAGAACAGGCAAAGCAAGTTGTTCTTTTAAACATTTTTTTCTTTATAAGAGGAAAAAATGTTAATGCAGGCAAAGCCAGTGGACTAAACAGCCTTTAATTTATTGTTTCAAACCAAATTCAAGATTCTAGACTTGATTTCGTTGGATTTTAGCCTGTTACATTTATGAAGTTAAAAGGTATAATCGCTTTTCTAAAAAAAAAAAAAAAGGAATATACTTACTTTAATGGACTGTTTTGGATCCTTGCCTTTGTCATTTGGGAATAGCTGAAATACTAACCATATGTGGTTCTGTTTAAAAGCCACAGGCCACAGCTACAGTTATGTTAACACAATTTGTTACTCAGCCTCTGAATCGCACATGTAAAAGTCATAGACTTTGATCCTAATTTGATTATGATTTGATGGCTGTTACCTTTGCAATCTTCTGTCCATGTAGCCTCCACCCTTACAGAGCCAGTTATCATGTAAAACATGTTCTGTAGAGAAAACTTAGTTGATGGTAGGCTTGGGGTTTTTAAGTTAGTTTCACAGACTCTCAGGCAGTCAGTAGACCAGCAGTGTCGCATGGATCAAAACATGAAAACCATAACTACAGAGAAAATCCAAACCAGGGTGCTGAGAGTTGTTACAAGAATCACTTCTTTGATTATTGATATTTTAGCTGAACTTTAACAAAAGTACTCAGACTACCATATGCATTTTACACAAGCTCATTGCAAAGAACTGCTTTAACATGATTTAGTATATGTACCATATAACAAAGATTTGACTTCTATTGATCTTGTCTATTTTCTAATTTCAAAGTAAAGATATAAACTGCATATGAAAACAGTAGGCATCAGAACTTATTAACTTAAAATCAGTCCAGCAAACCATAATTAACCATTCCAAACCATAATTATGTATTCATGAAAAATGGACTTATGGAAAGGTGAATGATCCTATCTGCAGTTTACTCAGAGTGCCATTGGCGGTGTTCATTCCTGGCTTCGAATCTGGGAGCATTCTGTACTTAAAAAACAGAGTATACCAAAATATATGAGCGTTCTGATTCTCTCTTTCATATGGACATCCACTTTCTTCCATAGCCTACTTAAGTCATCTCCTTTGTGATCACCTAGGAGTAATCAAAACTGTGGGGAGAACTGCTGATTCTTGGATACATTTTTCCACAAGAGCATGCTAAAGATCATTTCTGCAGCTATAAATTTTCTGAGTATTCCACAAACATTTTTGAGATTACATGTTGTCCATTTATTTTACTGATAACCATAAATACAATTTTGGAGAAAGGTATTAGGATTTGTTGGGGGGGAGATAGTACACACTCTTGGGAGCATGAAGAGAAATGAAGATGTTTGCTAGGAGAGAGAGGTACTATTAAAGGAAACCTCTGTTATTTTTTACCTCTTTGTCAAGGGACTATGTTCCATATTTTCCATCTGAAAGAAAAATTTACATCCCTTACAAGTTTTCCTATATAATTTTCAAAATTTGAAACATAATTATATACTTAAAATAAAATGAACAAGGTGTAGCACATTTCTCTGATCACTAAAAAGAAGCTGATCTTAAAGGTCCTTGGTGGAGTTGAAATTCTGATGAAGCCTGTAAATGTCCATGTTAGTAATGAGAAACATCTTTGGCTACTCAGGCAACAGTCTAGTAACAAAGAAATAATGATCAAATTAATTTTCAATGAAGTTGTTTGAAGTCATAACCTAATTACTTTCAAAAATCTCCAGTAAAAGTTTTCTTGAAGAAATACTTTCAAAAACTTCTGAAAAGACTAAAACCAACATTTGACGATGACTTTATTAGCTACTGCAGAAATCTTCACCTTGTTCCATACCACTCTAAAGCTTGATTCTATCACAGTTTTGTGTGAAGGTGTAACTTTTTTAGAAATAAATCTGAAATACCTACTCAGAAGTGAATTTTGGTTAGCAATGTGTGCAAGATCTATAGTGGCTAGCAGCATTTAAAATCCATATTATTAACAAAAATGTTGATTTATTTCTTTTCATAGTCAGCATGTAACTTTCAATTCAGGACAGATGCCCCTTGGGAAGCAGCTAAAGCAATGTTTTCTATGCTTTCTTGGTCTCCTTTTCATTCTTTTCTTTATTCTTTTCTCTGTGTTTGGTAGTTATCCATTGCTAGTCATTTTTTAGCAAATACTGTATCTCTTGCATTTATTTTGTCATGACTCCATTTTGCCAACTTCCCTCCCACCCTCACCATGACAGAAAACTTTACTAATCATTATTACAAAATAGTTTAATCTTTTGAGTATGTTTAGGAAATCCTGTCGGTAAGTGATGTATCTGGAGACCTGATGTTCTGAAACTTTCTGTAATTCAACTGAGAAGTGTTTCCTTAATTTAAAATTTCTTCATGTCTTGATTTGAAACACTACTGGGTTATGAGACTTCTGCATATTCCAGGAAGGCAGATGCAGGTACAGTGAGAATGAAGACTCTGGCCCCACTGTAGGAGAGGATCTGGTTCGAGACCATCTTAAGAACCTGAATGTACACAAGTCCATGGGACCTGACGAAATCCATCCACGGGTCCTGAAGGAGCTGGAAAAGGAAGTTGCTAAGCCACTGTCCATCATATTTGAAAAATCATGGCAGTCAGGTGAAGTTCCCTACAACTGAAAAAAGGGAAATATAACCCCCATTATCAAGAAGGGGAAAATGGATGAGCCGGGGAACTACAGAGCAGTCAGCCTCACCTCTGTGCCTGGCAAAATCTTGGAG
>JANRGW010008913.1:0-10930 GCA_024733675.1 Psilopsiagon aymara | reverse complement strand
GGTGAGGCACTGGAATGGGTTGCCCAGGGAAGCTGTGAATGCTCCATCGCTGGTGGTGTTCAAGGCCAGGCTGGACATGGTTTAGTGGGAGGTGTCCCTGCCCATGGCAGGGGGTTTGGAACTAGATGACCTTAAGGTCCTTTCCAACCCTAACTATTCTATGATTCTGTGATATTTTGCTCAAATTTATTATTTTCAGTAGAAAAATGCTGAAATTTCAAAGAAGGAAAAAAGTGTTGCAAGCAATTCTCAAATTCCATTAATAGTTTTCATCAGCTAGTTTTGTTTTTATCTATTGTTTGAATTTCTGGTTAGTCTCACGTAGTCCTGTGTAGCTGATGAGTTTTGAAAAGTGACTTAGAAGATATTTCTTGTGAATGGAGCAAATTTCTGCATCTAAGAATCAAAGATAATTTTTTTGGGAGAATCCCCATGGTTCTTCCTCTCTGATGAAACAGGCTGCATCAATTTCAGTCAACTGGTGTAGTTTCCTGTAAAGAGATGAAGGCAGAGTTAAAGGTTTAATGAAACCGTGATTTTGCTTTGTCACCCAGAGATTTCAAAAAATTACATTTCATTTTTTTTAAGAGGCATTGCTATTTTTTCACTGTTATGGCTACCAACTACTGACTAAGATGAGCAAAAGGCTAAGGTCTAAGCAGATACCAAAGCATAGCAGAGGAATGGTTAAGGAAAGTAAGCTTTTCATGGGCAGGTCTGGCAAAAACTATTTCAATAATAAATTAGAGTACCAATACATGCTTATAAATTTAGAATAGGCAAACCTGATCAGAGATTAGTATATGAGGAAGGAATGGAGAGAAAGCCATTGTGTTAAGCACACCCATGTGAACTGAAGAGAAATATCCTGCTCTGCATGTTTTTTTGGCTTGCAACAACAATAGACAACCTGCACTGCTTATCCCAGAACTCATCAGCTAAAGGCAGCTGTACCTGAACCTCCAACCTTAATTTAACTTTACTTGAATAATCTGTGGCTGATGAACTGCTGAAGAAGCTTAATCCCATACTACCACCTAGCTAAAGCTATTACTCTAAAATTTACTATTTGAAAAACTCTTCTGTCTGTGACTGCTAAATCAAATACATGTGATTCAGAGATGGAGTGTAGTTCTATAAGTGTGATTGCTTCCCTTCTACAAAGTGAAATACCCTGGACCAGCTCCAGTTTTCTACTGAAACAAATACATTACAAGGAAGATTTTATTACAGTTTTTAATATGCTAGCCAAAGTCTTTTTAAAAAATAAATATTGCCACAGGGGGACAGGCACACAAGAAATTTTTCTGGGAAATAACACCTCTCTAAAGAAGACACTCAGTATGATAATAGCAGAACTCAGGGACTGTCCTTGGTTTTACTTTCCCAAATGCCTTTGAAGATCTCTGTCTTCAAGTAACTAGAACTGTGTATTGTAGGGAAACTTGCAATTGGCTCCATATATCATCCATTTATAGCATATAATGCATACGGTATTATTTCATAGAGTGGTTTATGTTGGAAGGGACCTCTAAGTGTCATCTAGTTCCAACCCAAATTTGGCCACCCAATTTGCCTTTTTTTTTTTGAAAACATAAATAATTCCTGTTATTAATTATTCCTCACATTTTTTCCCCTTTGTCTTAAGAGAAGTCAGACTCTTCAGGGCATGAGCAGAGAGCAGTGTGTGTTAGTGTCTTAGCAGTACATGAAACTAAGCCCAGCTTTTTATTCATGTGCTCAGAGGTAATGTGATCAAACTACTTTGATTGCTGTTTGTCCAGAAGTCAGCCAAATATTAGTCTGTCATATTTATTATATAATAGTATGTCAGACATCAAAACAGGCTCAGTTGTTGAGTGTTATCTTTTTTTGGTTGTTGTCTTCAGTCCCCCCTTATCTAGGCTGGGTTACTCCTGTCGAATTATGATGTTTATTTCTGTGGAGTACACAGTATTTTTAGTTCTTTTTTTGTTGTGCTGATATGGTGAAAAAGCAATCACTGTTCCCAGAGCTATGCAAGTATCAATCAATTGATGGTAGTATGTAGACAAAGAGATAATGGGAATGTTAAAGATACTGTGCAAGTTCAAGTTGCTCTTGTTAAACAAATGCAGACATAAATTTCACTTCCATTCAGGGCACAAGGAAAATCAATGTTTTCCAAATGGTGGAAATATAAATAAGTGTAAATGTGTGAATATATATTCTTTTGTTCTGTGTTAGTTTCTAGTGGGTTGTTGCAGTCATTGCACTGGAAAATAACAGCATGTATTGGTTATTTTCTTACCTAAAAAGAATAGAAGAATGCTACTAAAGATAAAGCAATTTCATTTCAAATTTTTTGTTGGTATTTGAAATTCTTTATTTGTTTTCATAGTTTATAGGTTTCTGATACTATGGAGTTTGAAACAGATATAGCCTATAGACTTTCTACATTGAAATATCCATTTTAAGTAACAATGGCCAGCTGTAACTTCAGGAAGAAAGCTGGGTTTGGTAGGTAATGGGTTTGGGTCTGTTTTATCTGAATGATCTCTAGTCTAGTCTTTAAAAGGGCTCTGTGTACCAAGATAGTAGAAACACAGTAATGTAGTAGAGAAGGTATCATTTTCTGAAAAAAATTAACTATGAGAGTAATTTGAAACACCATTCACAGAGGAGGAATAATACCATGAAAGAAATGCTACAGATTAAAAGAGCAATACAGGTTCCTCAGATCTGAAATGACTTGAAGATTCAGAAGGGTAAATATCACTCAAAACATAACTGACATACATATTGCTATATGAGGAATAAAAACTGTTCTTAGCTTCTTTTAATGCAAACACCACCTTCTCCCCATTAATTTGAAATGAAAATGCTTTGTACTTTTTGTACAGGTTTCATTAAACGGATCTATGGGCAGACCCACATGGCCTCTTCAGAATGGTGATCAAGTATTGGTGTGACAGTGAATTAGTTCACAGAATCAGAACCTGTGATTCTGTGAGCATAAACCTTCAGTAAGCTTAAGCCTTTAGTTTTGCAGTTTGTAGCACATTTTTTTCTCAGAAACATTCACGCAGTTCCATCAGGAAGCTTTAGTGGGAGGAGAGTGCAGATTCAGTAGATTTCCATTTAAAGATATTATGTGTATGTAAGCTATGCATAGAGTAGCATGTGCAAAAGCCAATGTTTTGGAAATACGCTTTTTTCTCTTAGAGGGGCTGGTATTTGTGCTAAATAGGTAGGATTTCTTCTTAACCCTGAAGAAAAAAAATACATTTTTTTTCCTCTTCAGAGCAACTCTAACTGCCGATCACATTCACGTGTACTACAAAGCATTCTTTTCTCCCTGTTTGGAACACTTAATTCACTCTTCTTTCCTTTTTTCTACCATTAACTGTCCACCCAACATCTTGTGAAACAGTGAACCATTGCAACTGCATTACAGTCATTCTTGCTTTTATTATGGTCTATCTGTTTTTATGTTTGGATAGGCAAATTAAAAAAGGGCCTTTTAGGAATAGAATAAAAAGAACAGAGGTATTTGCTTCCTGGAACACTGGAGTCTGGAAAAGAATTTTAAGTTCCTTGAGAGTGACTGAAATTAATTCAAAGTTCTTAAAATTCTCTGAAAACATAAATGAGTTTAATTATTCTTTTGTGGCCTGACCTTGCAGAAATAGCATGAACATTTTTGCTCTGAACTACAATATATGGCTGTTCCTTCCATCTGTTTATGTACCTGAGTGCTTAAGAGTTATGAAAAATGGAAGATAGTTACATTTTCAATAATTATGTCAGTGCACAAGGCTGATGTTATTCTTCATTTTTAAACTGTTGAAATGTTTAACTCTGAGGTTGTATTGTATGTTTGAATGGAGAAAAGGGGTAGTCAAACATTAAGGGAGCTTTTGGGTTGCTTTTCTGTGTTGTGCTGAATTGCAAAACTCGGGCAGTTTGGACCAAATCTCCAATTTATGGAATCATAAAATAGTTAGGTTTGGAAGGGACGTGTAAGAGTCATCTTGTCCAGTGCTCCACTGTAGCTCAGTTACTCAGGTAAAATGTCCAGTGGTATTTATTGACATTTACTGAGTGGGACTGAAGCCTTGCTTGAGAAAGACTAGTTTTATCTTCCGCTCGGTGAGATTCAGGTGTGAAACTTTCCCCCAGATACTGCAAGTCCTTCCACAAGCAAATCTTATCTGAATCAATTGTGCTTCAGTCTTGGAACACAATTGCTTCTGTAGTCTTACCTGCTGGTAAACTGATAAAAGCCATTGAAAAACAGTACACTTTAAGCTAAGAGGTGCTGTTTTCGCAGGAACACTTCAGAGTTGAATCATCCCTTGAAACTGAGTGCACTCACTGGTTCAAGAAGCATGTTTTCTTGTTCTCTGTTCTATGATCAATCCGTGGCTAAGGCTCCACCATGGCTTGAAATCCTTGGTGTTTTGGGGTGGATTTTTCTGTGTCTGTGCATAGCTTTCAGTCTTATTTTGGATATGATTGTTGCTAAGGCAGCACGAGTAAATTTTTCTTCAAGAAAACTATTCCCTAGTGTGGGAAGATGTGTGAGGGAAAAGCAGTGCTATTGGCATTGATTCCCTTTGAGAACAGCATGGATGTTCTGTAGGCAAGGCCATTTACTCTGCACAGCTCTCTGGCCAGAAATCCAGTAGCAAATGACAGGAGCATTAGAGCAAAGACAATTTCTAATGAAACAGCGGAAGTACGGAAATGTTAAAGGGAGCATGCACTCTGGACAAAGAAGGCTGCTCTTGTGCAGAAACAGAATGAGGATAAAGTTTGTTAGAAGCTGCACAAGTAAAATCACATTCAGGAGGTTGCTGAGGAACTTGCTTTGCCCACTTCTCTCACTCCTTGACTTCCCAACTCGTTACTTTGCCCACTCCCTCCTTCCCCCCCCCCCCATTTTTAACTCATTTTCTTTTTCAGAAGAGCACTTCTGTGTTTTATAGAAATTCCTTTGCTGAACCCAAATTCTTTCTGTTACCAACTTTTTCTTTATGAAATTAATGATAAGCCAGTATTTCTGTTAAGAGATGTGTTTAATAGGAGAAATGTGTTCAATTAACGGTGGCACTGAAGAGGCTTGAAGGTCTAGTTGCAGTGTTGTGGCAGATGAATCTGAGGATCCTGCTGACCTGGAATAGTGTCAGATTAGAATTTGCACTTAGGAGAGCCAGACTAACCATGGTTATCACCCAGTGCTTAAACAGGGGGAGCTTTATAGCATGTAAAGTATGTAATTCTGTCACAATGGACAAGCTTTCGCTGCGAACAGCAGAGCTGAACCAAGCTCTTGGTTTTGACATTTTTACAAGAGTGAACGCAGATGTGTGCTTACCAGATAAACATTGGAAGAGAAAAACTTTTTTTTTCAGTGATTAAAGAGGGAATAGATTGTAGGCTTTTCATTTTACTATTTGCATAGCTGAGGAAATAGAAGACAACAAACTGGAAAAAGTGGGCCTAAATCTGAGATTAAAAATATAATAGATTAGATAAGCACTTAGCCAATCAGGCTCACAGAAAATTGAACTCACAAGAAATCCAAACTTTTTGGTAGCACTTAAAAAGAAAAAAGTAATATTTTAATACTGATATTTGTAGGGATGCATTATATGGCAATAGATTATCACATTTCTTCAATTCCTGAGTAGACATTGAAGAAGAATTCAGAATTTTCAAGATAAAAAACTAGATGCATGGATGAAGTGATCTGTTTCTTCTCAGCAGATACATAGTGCTGGGTACTGCAGCGATGTTTTGCATATAGTCTGCATATAGCATGTGGTTCAATTAAGTGTGAATCAAGTATTGGAAGTGAAGTTTAGACCTCTCAGACTAAGCAGATGAGAAAAAATTGTCATGTTTTGGCTCTGGTGGAGTTACATCCTTCACCAACTTGCAATAGTAAATCTGTAATGGAAAGAAACACACTAATGAGAAAAGCAAGGGTGTGGGCTTCAGCCACATGCCATTTGGGTGAAGGCATGTAATTTTCTCATTTTTTTGTGTCCTACTTTTGCCTTTCCCCTATCACATAAGATCCTTTTCCAGTGCCTGCAATTAGATGCCTTCTGCTGTGAAATATTCCTATCCAGTTATGCGTAAGGAAACTGCACTACATGAGTGAACTGTGCTTCTCATTCTGCCATGCCATGCACGATTGAATCAAATTGAAGTGGTCTGTCTCCTTCAGAGAAGAGATGTTGTCTGTATTCAGTAGCTGTTTTTCTTGGGTGAAGCATCTGTCCCAGATAGGAGCAGTATCTCTATCATTACTGTTCATGCAAATGAGCTTGTTTAAGTTTAGAAAAAGATGAATAGGCTACAGCCTTACTTTCCTCTTTCACTGGAGTAGAGAGGTGCTCCAGATGCATCTTTGTGCATTAGATGTACTTAAAAAGAGTGCTAATAAATCAATTCTCGCTTTCAGTGTAGGCGTTTTGCACTACAAAAGAGGAGAGAAAACCACTGCTAACACTAAGAAACTGTGACTGTAGAAATACAAACTGGTGTGGGAACTGTGGGGCTGTAGTGTACATGCAACCACTTTCAACACTGCATTTGGCAACTAACATTTCTAACTCAGTCTCCCAAGCACAGATCAGTGTTGTGCAGGTTAATATGGGTAAGTTATATTTTCTTCCATAACAGGAAATGACAATTTCTAATCTTGCAAGTACTTAAGGCAATGAGCAGAGTCTACTGGAGTACTTTTAAATAAGGTGAGAATACATTTAGTTTGGTTTATTTTAAGACTTTATTTTTTTTGTAGTTCATACATATCACTGTTTTATGCTAACAACAGGCAGAAGAGATTTATCCACAGCTGTAAGTCAGAATTCAAAACATGATGGTTCTGTAGTAGACTTAGTTCATGACAGCTGCAAAACAGACACTTGCCAGAATATATTTCAAAAGATAAGCCTCTCTTAAGCTTAACTTACACATTTAATATATTTAGTTATGATTATGTTTCACTATGTGTTTTGAAGGAAAGAAAACTAATGTAATGCCACAGTAGCAAAGCAGAGCAGTAGAGTCAATAGATCTAGATTCTTTGCTTGACTAATCCATCATTGGAAAATGGAAGTCATACTGCAGATAAAAAATAATTAAAATTACTGTGTTTTTTTTCTTTCAGCTGGAGACATGTTATGCATGTCTTATGAGTCCATTGCAATAATTAAGCTTTTCAGAATACTGATTACAAAATGATGGATATATGCATAGTTTATAGAAGTGTCAGCTTTCTAGAAAGACTGTTTTTTATCTTAGACTATTAAATAAAATATTATGGGTTTATGGTAGAGTCTCAGGTCTCAGTATTCTTTAAAAAGGTAGTCTTAAGGCGACTGAAATCCCACATCATGTAATGATTTAGAAATCAACCCCTCTCATAAGAGCATTGTGGACATCTGCAGTTTGAACAGAAAGTCCAACTTCCCAGTTCAGCAGTTCCAGAAAAATTGTAAGGTTATATTCTGCTAGATGTCCAGAGGCATCTAATGAACATTCAGATGAGTGACTGCCCTTCAGTCACTTCTGTTGGTCCACTGGTCAAGTCTCCATATGTGGCCTCCAAGTTGCTGTGAATGTGCCCCAGTAGGAACTAGCAATGACCTGGAAGACAGAATTGTCTTGGCAATAATCATAGCAGACAAGTACACATTGAAGTAGCCTTGTTTGCACCCTGAATATAAAAAAAAAATAATAGGGGGAATTAGGTGTCTGCTTGATGACTATTGCATATCCAGAACTCAATCTAACTTTTATTCAGAATTAGCTGCTTGCACCCTGTAGAATTCACCACACGTAAAAGGGAGAGAGTTAAGAGATGAATACATTGTGAATGAAATCTAGTTTGGAAGGGTACAGTGTGCTTTGAAAAGCTACAATAGCACAGCAGTGTTGAAGTCAAAAGCAGAGTGCCCCTTAACTTTAACAAAAGCAGTATGGAACCCCTGTAGAGTAGCAGGGTTTGGATGATAGCCTATTTTTCAGTCTGAAAGTGAATTAGCACAACTGTGACAACAAATAGTACAAGCTGATATCTTAATATGTTGGGGGAAAAAAAGCCAGTTTCTAGGTGAGAAAACAGATTGGGATCAAGATACAGGTCTTTTTTAAAGTAGTTTTGATAGGTTGTGACTGGATCTATAATTAAACTGGCTTTGTTAGGGGAGCCCACAATGGGTGTTTTCCATTCAGTGAATGAGAATTGATTGTCTCTTCAGCTGCTCCAAAGCTCATCTCTTTGCCCTAAAACCAGGACAAATAAAGATTTATAGAACTGGATCAACAGCTAAGGCAAAAAAGTGTCACTGGCTACTTACTAAGAATTTAAATATAACTTCACAGTAGCATCAGCTGTAAGCAGGAGCTGTACGTGTTGATCAAATTCGCCCTTACTACAGCTATTAATTTTTTTTCCTTTCATAAAGTGAATTTAGGCTCTTTTACTTGCAGTCCAAAGCCATTAGTGTGTGAAATTAGTATAATTAACTTCTAGATGTTTGTTAGGATATTGATAGGTTGCTTGATGATGACTCCTGTGTATTTGCACCTAAGGTTTTGTGTTTAGCCTTACACATAATTACCTCTTATTTTAAGCTAACTTTTACAAAACCAAGTAAAATGGGGGGGTGGAGGTAATGGGGACGGGAAATAAAGTCACCTCCCTCCCCTCATTCTTCTGTAACATTATCTGTTGAAGTGTAGTGAATTGTAGAGTAGGGGCAGATGTTTCCTCCTTAATAGTCTGAAGGCATCTTTCTGCTCATTTATTTGACAGTATGAGAAAGCCTATGTAGAATTACTAAATATAACATCTTTGCCTTGTCAGAATAGAAAGATGCAAATTAGTCTGAGAATTAAACAAATGCAAAATTTAAGGATTCTAGGAGAAGCAAAGAAATAACTGGAAGATGGGGTTGGTAGTTGCACGTGTCTCCTTCATTAAACTGACTCCTCAAACTCAGCCAATTCAAGGAAAAGTTTGGTGAGCCAACTTCTACCATGTACCTACTGTGTGCATGTAATCTCTTGGGTTTTGGTCCTGTGAGCTATTGCAGGTTTTTAATGAGATAAACACTTTTCATAAAACATGGAAATCTAATTTAGTTAATTCCATGGTGTGTGACATAATAACCTTTCTGTTGTTTCGTCAGCTTAGTACATGATAAAATTTAACACTACCAGTTTCAACTGCAGTTTTCAAGAAAGTGCTGGTGGGGAAGAAGTTTCTTAGAATTTGTGATCACCTACTTCCTCTGTGAGCATCGAGTTTTCTAGTACAAAAAAAGGTTGATGGGAATGAATTACAGGTTGCTAGGAACACTACGTGCTTTCCTTCCTCTGCTCTCTACATTCTACAGCCTACAGACTCTTGAATGAGTTCAAGACTTCATTCTAATTATTAAAGGCAGATATTTGGGTTTTGTTTGTTTGGTTTTTTTTTTTTTTTTCCTTAAAACCTAAGTAATGAAAGTTTGTGTGTGAGAAATTAAAGGCGTTGAGAGTGGTTGTGTAGAAAGTTTGGATTCCCTACTCCAGATAAAAGAGTTGCGACATTACATGTATTCATTTGCAAAACAATCTTTTTTTCTTAAATTTCTGTAATGGATAATTCATTCTGCTTTGTTTCATAGGACTCTAACTTTCAGTGGAATTTTTTTTTCAGACTTCTGCTCTAGTCTGAGGTTCTCAGTACAGTTCAGACCTTTTGCCTGTTATTGTAGCTGTGATTCTTGGAACTTACTGCTTGATAGAAGAGTATGGGATTTTAGTAAAAAATTATTCATAATACAGTGACTTTTAATTTACTGGTTTATATGTTGTTGGTCAGAAAATCTGGTAGCAAGGATCTGGTTGAGTAAATGAAATTAAATTTTTAAAATAGAATTTTTCTGAGTGCCTACAACTTACCACAGTAAGAATTCCTTTTCAGATCTCTCTAGTCTGTTGACCTCTATTCGTTTCAGTGATTTTCTGTCTCAGAGGCCTGTTCCTTAGCTAAAATGTATCTTTCAGGTATTTACAAAGTTCTTATAAACTGGAACACATCCAACCATTGTTTTAATGATCTCCTTTTAAGTTTCTTTAGCATCTTAGTACAATTCTGTGAACAAGTTTTTTTCCAATTTGTAGGGTGAACTTTGGGAACATGTTATTGAATTCCTATAACATTTTCTGCTAATAAGAGAAAAAGCTTTGTTCCTTTCTAGTGGAAACTGTAATAATATCTTACTTTGTTGGCTTAGGCAGCATAGGCTGACACCAAGGATTAATACATTTCTTTGTAACTGAGTCTAAGATGGATTGACCTAACATCTGACCCCTCTTTTTTTTTTTGATCTTGAAATTCTTGAATTTTGCTTGAAACTTTTCCTGTCACTTTTTCATACACTACATTAACCTTTTCAAAACTTCTCTTCATTATTTGCACCACTACTATTTTGTTTCAGCTCTGAAAATTTAGCAAACTGGGACAGTGAAGTGATGTTAACAGTGTCCCAAGGAAATCTGGATCTTGTTGAAGTTAGTGGGTCTTCTGTTGATTTCAGTATTCTCCTTACTTTTAGACATCTATCAGGTTTGTATTTGGCTTTTTGGCTTTGCCAGGCATATTTGTGTAATTCTAAAGGTTATTGTACTGTATGTAGCTTATTTAAATTGTCTTCTAGTGCAAAGATGTTATTTCTCAGTATTTAGATATTTGCAGCTTCTCTTATTTCTGTTTATTGCCATGGTTGAAGGAGGTGATCCTTTCCCTCTACTCTGCTCTCATAAGACCTCACTTGCAGTATTAGAACCATAGAATCATAGAATACTTAGGGTTGGAAAGGACCTTAAGATCATCTAGTTCCAACCCCCCTGCCATGGGCAAGGACACCTCCCACTAAACCAT
>JANRGW010008912.1:13355-27574 GCA_024733675.1 Psilopsiagon aymara | reverse complement strand
AAGTGAAAAACACAGTGCTGCACCAGCTACCAAGAAGGGGAAAAATGACTGCTACTGCTGAACCCAGGACAGTATGTTAGTCCTCAGAATATGATATATTTCCACATAGCAGTAAAAACTGGACTCTTTCTTATCCCACAGCAGCTGCTAAGCAATAAGGCTCTCTGATACCCTCTAAACGTCAAAGATGGAAAAAGGATTATCTCCTACCTGGAGACAGATATGAGAATCAGCTGTCTGCCTGGGGCAGATAGAGGTAATATTTCTTCCTATGCATGAAGATCAAAAGTAATGATAGGCAAGCACCTAAGTGCTGTTACTGGTGAAGACAAATCCCCAGGTTAATTATGACTGTGTTCCTGGTTAACTTGGCTTTTCGTACAGCATTTTGACATACTAGAAATAGACTCAGAACAAGAGACTTTCAAAGACAGCTGTTGAAGACCAAGAAGTGAATGGGTAATTTCTTTTTCCAACTACAAAACAATATTCATCCCTCACTCATGCACCCACCAGCACACAATGGGGTTTGTTTTGTTTGTTAAAATTGTGGCTGTATTCATGAAGAAAGGATTGTCTTTAACCTATAAAATAGCTTAGGGGGTTTTAAGAGGTCGAAATCTTTCATATAATTTTTATTTCTTGAATCTGACCTTGCTTCAGCTGTACAACAGTGGCATCTGTACCTTGTTCTGACCTCAGTGATTGCTTTGTCTGAGCGTAAATACATGCCATTAACCAAGAGGATGAACATTTTCAAGCAAACTTCAAGCTGCTGTCAATGAAATCAAACTAGCAAAAGCAACTTACAACTTCTTTCTTGATCTGAACTGCTAAAGTCTACCCTGTTCCTATCACCTAGCTTCAAAGTGTTTCGAGAAATACAGAATATGAGTGTCTAGCCTTCACAGAACACTTTCAAGCTGAAAAAATAAAGTAAGAAGAAATAAAGATATGCTGACCTCATTTGTTCCAGTATTGTTCTAATACAGCAAGAATTGGTTAGTAAAGCCTGAAAAACAACCTCAGATGCTTTGCATGTTAGCCTCTACATTTTTGCCTTTAAAATCAAATGTTTCAGTCTCCACAGTGAGTGTGTGTGAAGAGTGATCTAACTGTTGTCTATAAATGCAGCATGCACTAACAATGCCCCTCACAAGAGGATTCAATTATCTATCTTCTTCATAATCCACTTCTGGGACATTTTTCCAGCTCTACCAGTCCCTTCCC
The DNA here is from genome assembly GCA_024733675.1 of Psilopsiagon aymara. Taxonomy (NCBI): domain Eukaryota; kingdom Metazoa; phylum Chordata; class Aves; order Psittaciformes; family Psittacidae; genus Psilopsiagon; species Psilopsiagon aymara. The sequence continues at coordinate 26,344 of JANRGW010008912.1, read as the reverse complement.
ATTTGAGAAGGTTTAGTGTGCTAGATGGAGCTGTTCCTTTGCCTGGATTTCTTAAAGTCTAAGGAGAGCTAGCATTTACTAGAACATAAAAGATTTTTTAAGCTTCATCTGGTTGGCAAATTCTTGGCTTGGCAGTTTGTTAAAGGTGAATCTTTCAGAGGAGACTCAAAACCCATATGCTCTATCTGTCTTGGTATTCAATTTGTAATGCTGATGTAATAGCGGCTTTTGTATGAGCTGAGGTATTCTTGGCCAAAATTTCCATCCTTCCATTATCTGCTGTGAGCCATCTGGTTGCTGTCCTCCTTCACAAGGGAGAATCTTCTGCAGCTGGTTTGAGTCTGATTTTCCAAGGAAATGAGTTTATACGCTAATATAATTGTGTTGATATTCCATTAGTATTATGAAAAACAGAGATCCCAAGGATTACTGTATTTTTGTCTGCTCCTTGTGTATTAACAGGTACCATAGGGAATGGACACCAGGTTAATGTCCCCACTGAGTGACAGGGTCTCCCAAACCAGATCTCTGCTATACTGAATTTTTTTTTGCCTTTAAAAATTACCAGCACTTCCAAATAGTTGAACTCTCTCTCAGTATGTTTTGGAGGTGACAGTTCAGAAATGAAGGAAATTCTAACAAACCAAGCTTGACATCAGAATAAATGTGGTTAATAGGAGCAAAGAAGATTTATCAAGAAGCTGGAAAGACAGTATTTCCCAAATGGAAATGGAGTGTGCTTCTAGTCTGGCACAAAAGAAGTTTTCTCTAGAGAAGGTGTGAGAAAAGTTAAAAAAAAAAAAAAAAGTGTTATTTTTCTGAGCTATTGAGCTATGGGTTGCTGGGAAAATGTATGAAACTTGAAAGACAAGTGCATGAAAACGGAAATGATTTGCCTGAAAGATGGTTGCTCAAGGAAACTTTGCTTCCAGGTGAAGCTGAAAAATCCATCCTTGATTGTAATTTTGTTTCTTCCTTTCTGAAGGAGAAATGTTATTGAGAAATGTTATTAATCAAATATTTTGTATTTGAAGTTTCAGAGAGGGGGAGGAGAAGCAGAAAATAAAGACCGAGTGGGAATAAGCACCAGTGCTCAATGTTAAAATCAATAATGTGATATTGCTTGATACACAATATTTAGTTAATCATAAAAAATAAGGCTGTAGTCCTTTGAGAAGAATTCCTGGCTGACTCTTGTGACTGGTTTATGCACTGAAGCATAAGTTTTTATTTCTTCCTTTTGACTGAAAAATCATTTTACCCCTTTAAAAAGATGTAGCGGTATAAATTTCACCTTCCATTTCTCACAGATTTTCAGCCTTTTACTACATCTTCTCTTTTTAAATTTGGTGGAAGGATCCATTTTTACTTCATCAACTTAGCTTGATCTCATTCTAAAGCCTGAGCTAGTGCCCAGTGAAAATTGATGGGGTATTTGGATATTATGTTCTGTCTTTTCTCAAGCTGTATAACCTACCTTTTCAAAATCTCTTGTCAGATTAATCAGTCTGCACAGAATTTACCCTCAGTTACTTCAGAAACCAACTGAAGAAATAGCCAAAACGTTAGGGATTACCTTCATGTGACTGTAGAAGATGAGTGGATTCCTAGAGGACGGGCAGAGGAAAATCATACCTATATTTAAAGACAGAGGGGGCAGTGGGGAAGAGGAACCAGTGAAATCATTCCAACTTCAATGCTTGGGAAGTTACTGGAACAACCAACCAATTTTTCAGCAACCAGGGGATAATGAATTGCTAAGGAATAACCAACATGTATTTGTGAAGAGCAAGTTGACAACAAACCAGTCTGATTTTCCTTTCTTTTTGGTAAGATGACTTGCCCAGAAGATGAGAGGTGATAAAAATGCAATACATCTTGACCTTTTAAAATGTTTCACACATTTCCGCAACTCATTGTCAAAGACAACATGAGGCAATGTGTCCCAGGTGAAATGAGAGTAAGACAGACTAGAAGACAACCCAAAGAACCACTAGCAGTAGTGGTTCAGAATCAGACTGGGAATCATCACCAATGCAGGATTTTGCTTTTGGCCAGCACTGTTCAATGTTTATGCTAACAGTTTGGATGATACAGTACAGTTACAAAATGTGAGGATGACATCAGGCTGGGAGATGTAAGCACTTGGGAAGTGAGGGAAGATGTAAGCACATTGGAAATACGGGTTAGAGTTCAAAATTATCTTGATAAATTGCAGAAATGGTGGGAAATCAATACCAAAAAATTCAATAGGGACAAGTGGAAAGAACAAGCCTTCGAATGGCAAAATCAAACACCTAGGCATAAAGAGATGAATAATGGCCTAGGAGTCAGCACCGGAAGAAAGGAGCTGACCACAAACTGAATAGGAGCCAATGCATTGAAGCACGGGTTGTTGCAAAGGAGGAAAATGTCACTATGTTGCCTCAACAGGAAGTTGGGCAAGTTGCTCATGTCTTGTATTTGAAGGACTTTTACTGGCATCCTCAGCATGGAAAGGCAGTGCATCACAGCAGAAAGGAGATATCAGACAGACTCCCAGACTGCTGCCAGAAAGGCAGCAAGAAATTTCAGTAGATGTCTGGAAAAATAGAACCTGTGAAAAGGTTTAAAAACTTGTAATTTTTTTTAGGTTTTGAGAAAGGCTAAGAGTAGTCTATTGGAAGTCATTTAAGTGACATCTGATCTTGTGTCAGAAGGAAAAGACAGAAGGTAATTAGAAAATTTCTACATTTCTATATCCCTGAAATGCATATAAAATCACATCCTGTAAAACAAAAGATTTGAGTGCTCATTATGTCTAGTCTTCCTTTATAATTTCTTTGGGTTTTTTTCACTTTCTCCCCTCCTCTATTAGGCTGAACCCACATGTGCCATGAATTGCCTGTACTGTGTGAGTACTCAAATAAACCAGTCAATTTTACTCTCTGGTAAAGAGAAACCTTATCAGTCTTGGATGATATTTTTAAGCTTATGTGAACGTACCAAATGATCCTTACAATGAACAGTGCTTCTCCTGATAATTAGGAAAAAACATGACAAAAAAAAGCTCATGCTTTTCTTGATCATCATAAGAAATTAATTTTTCCAGGAAGAGATATCAGAAGGTGCTTGGCTGTGATTGTCTTAGCATGGGGCTAACTGGGAATAAAGCATTCACTCCAGCTGCACTTTGATTGCCCTCATGGGTTCCCACTTCCATAACAGCAATAATTTCATAACAGTTAAATCAGATCCAGAGCCTTGTATGTGTAAATTGCATTCTTTTAGATTATTCCTTCAGGCAGGAGGTTGTACCCTTGGTTCCAGAACAACAATTTTTGTGATGCAAACTTGTCTGTAATCTCCCTAACCACACTGAACTGTCACCTTACTTCATAAAATGACCATCAAATGATTCTATTGATTTTGAAGGGGTTTCTGTTTCTCCATGTGCTAATTGATACTTAAAATAGTCTGAGTTAGCATACAAAAGTGCTAACTAGGCAAAACTTCCTGCAGCTTTGTGAAAGACCATTATTACCCATTACCTTTAAAATCCCCATATGAGAAGATAAGGACTACCTACACACTTTTCTCATTGATTCCTGCCTCAGAGTATAGGTTCACAGTCTACGTATTCAAGCAAAAATAATTAACTGCCCTTCTTATTAGATAAAACATATTTACAATAAAACAAAGTTTGAACCCCTGTGACTGTATCATTGCTTGCTGTATAACATATGGGGCACAGTAAGGTACTCCTCTTTGCATTAGACAGTTAAGATATAAGAGACCCTAGCTATTTCTGCCTTTTAAAAATTGACTGATGCTTTCTGTAAGAATAGAAGTGTTCGTTTTCCTGTCCTACTCACTTTTCTGTTTATCTAAATCCATCTAAATCTGGCATTGATCCTCTTGCTTTTGGCCTATGTGGTCTTCCAGCAATGCTCTACATCATTTCATTTGATCTTGGATTTTCCATGTTTCAATGTGAAACAAAGTGTTTTGATGTGTATAAGACCAAATTTCCCTTAAAAAGCTTCTTGCCTAATCTCTAGGCTTGTACCGATTTTGCACAGGGCAAATCTTGTTTGCTTTGCTCATTTCCACCTTCTAGTTGACTTCAGTAAGAATATTCAGGTGAACAGAGCCATGAAGATACGACCTGCAGTTCTGCAGAGACACATAAAAAAGAATTACAACACCTACCTATATACTTTGTAGCTACAAATGTAGCTTTGGCATTCAGAGAATTAAATGCCTATATTACATCATTTGTGCCTATTAGCCTATTAATTGTCCCATTAGCAACAATGAATAACCACAGGTGCAAGATATGTCTGAAGAAACTAAAATTTTATTCACATACTATTTATATTGCTATGACATTCCTTGTTATGGAAGTGCAATATAAATTCATAGTAGTATCTGTCAAAAATCTATCAATCACCTCTTCTTCAGGAAGTAGAATATCTTTCCTTAAAGAAATACTTTCCCTGCCAACCACATGATAATAAGCAAAATACAGCTGAAATGAAATTTTTTGCTTTTGAATGTCAGAATGATCTCCACTTGCATAATATAAGGGGTCTGGGTTTCTTAGCATTTCACTCACATAAAATAAAAGAGTATAATATAATGTAATACAATAAAGTGACATAATATAATGCAATATAATGTGACACATATGGAAAGCATGGTGTCCACTTTCCCTAGAAGATACGATGTGCTCATGAAGATGCATCATTTGCTCATACTAGGAAGTGCAAACTCAACAGCTCATGCAGCTCACATCCATAAGAGGTTGGACAGCTCTAAGGAGGAGGGGTATGAGATGCACAGAAGACATGATCAGATTTGATTAAGTCAGTTGCTGCTAATTTCTAGTTCAATATCAAAGGTAGAATAATAAATCAGGTTTAGGAAGCCACAGAAAAAAGTTTCATTTTTTTGAGGATTTAAATAGGGAAGTGGAATTCTGCAAAACTCATAGATAGTTGCAGGCTGCTGGAATAACACCAAGATATGGAGATCTGTGGTGGCCTGGTTCTGCACAAAAGGCAGAAAACCTCAAGTACCACCAGCCAAGGCTGGAACGAGGTCTTCTTCTCCTGTGGTTTATCTCCTACACTCACTGTGCCCGCCTTCATCACTTACCTGTCCCAGCTGACAGAGACAGTACCTGGGAGGCCCAGCTTTGAGAAGCACCTACAAATGCCTCTGGGCAATCAGTGAGTGCCAGGGTTATACCCTTCTCCAAGCATTTTGAAACAGAGATGTGGCTGCCCTGGGCAGAAGCTGGGCACCTTGAAGAGTTTGTACACTTGAAATTTGGGCAGAAGAAAGCCTTTCTCTCCAAAAGCTGCCCCAAAGGCTGTGGATCCCTATCTGCTCTTGCCCAAGGAGGTTTCACAGAGCCCCTGTGGTAGTGCCACCTCACTACATGGGGGACATATCTGACTGGGAAAGTGGAGGGATGGTCCTGATGGAGCAGCAAAATAATCAATGCTCCTCACCCTGTGTCAGAGGCAGGGGGAGGCAAAGTGAGAATTTCCCATGTGCAGAAGCTGGCCTGCTTTGCTTGTAGAGGTTTTTAACAGGCATTCACCTGTCTATCTGTGAAGCTTTCATTATAAAATGAAGTTTTTTCTTTAATGATGATTTCAGAGGATGGACTTTGTAGCTGTAGTTCCTAGTCATTCTGCTATGAAGAAAAACAGTAAAATAGAGAAATGTGAACAGTGAATTGGAAAAAAAAAAAAACCATGTCAAGGACAATGCAACTTTTTATTTCTGGTTTAATATTCATTCTGTATTTCAAGAATAGCTATAGTAGCTGTCCAACGTTATTAATTAGCATGAGCTTCATTCAATGTGACTAGTCCTTCTCTTCAAAGAAACACATATATTGTTAAATATCCCTCATTTTATTTTCCCACAAGACACATCTTAAAACAACATGTACAGTTTCTGATGCAATACTGTATCACTCTGATAATGGTACATAAGAAGATATGTCCTAAGATAGAGCACTGCACAGATATTTATTTAGAAGGACACATTTGATGTTGTGAGGACTGAAGAAATATTTAAATTCTACTGAAATAAAAGTGAAATTCTGTGTCACTATAATCAATCTTGATCCATTGTAGAAGTCTGAGCTCTGCAAAGTGCCATTCTAATCTACTTCCAAATATAAGCTTCCAACTTACAGTCGACATATGGATTAATTCTTTGAACAGAAATTTTCTAAAAGCACAAATAGAAATGCATGTGCCTAATACCTATTTTACATATCAGCTTTTCAATTAGAAGAGGTTTACAATTTATCTAAGAATGAGAAGTCCATGTCACTGTCAGTCTCAAGTAATGCATGGGTTTAAACTTACAGCCTCCTTGTAAAGACTTTGAGGAGCAAATAAATGAAATTATTCCTGAGCCTTTTATATGGATACCAATGATTGATTGCAACAACTACCTAATATTTCTGAAGAAGTGCTCCAGACAGCTTGTCCACATCTTAACAGAATGCTGTGAATTCGTTTCTTACCAACACAGAAATACATGCTTTCAAAATCTTTCCTGGTTTTGAGCAATTCACTGTATTCCGTGAGAAGCAATAGAGAAAATATACTTCATGCCGCCAAGAAAAATAAATATTAGTGTTACAACATACCCTTCACTATGTTTTCTCTGTTCTTTGCAACATTTGCAACAGTAGCTTTGTTTACATACTGCCTTTCTCTTGTGCGCTTCTGGGTATTATGTGCCACAGGTGCTTCAGCAGCTCTGTCCTCTTTTTAACACAATCCGCTCTAAAAAAAACCTGTCATTTGTATCATAGTATGTGGCAACTCTTAGGAAAAAGAAAAGGCATCATCCCAAACCAATCAGAACATTCTTTTTCTGGTGATCTAGCCTCTTTCTCTACTGATGCACCAGTATATGAATGGGACTAATAATCCATGAGGTATACAGATGCTATTCACTAAAAAAGATGCTGGGAGAACATAAGCTGCATGGGTGGGTGGTAGGAACAATAGCAAACATTTCATGTTGAGGTAGCTGGGATGAATAATGCATGTGTTGGGGAAACAGTTGTCCCATTCTGGTGTGGAGAGGGTGGAAAGAGTGGGTGTGGGAGGCGGTTTCCTGATCAAGTCAGCATTTCTAATTAAAATCACTGTCTGCACAGACCCAGAATACACTTGTATGATGAGAAAACAAGATGCAAATATCCAAGGGGGAACCGGTTGCTGTTATATGGACCCACAACAAAAGCAGCTCAGGTGAAAAATAATGATTTCTGCAGTCAGGCAGGCAGACAGACATTCACAAATTAAACCAAAGGACCAAGAGAAATGTTAGCAGACTATGTGTTCTTTTGATCTCATATTGTTTAGATATGCCATATAAATGAATACTTCATCTCAGCTAAACCACCCTTTCAAATTATTGTTAATTAAGTAATAATCCCTGAGAAATGTGTCATTACCAACAGCTAGGAACTGGTTTATTATGTTTGCCCCAGGCTATTAATGCTCAAACACAATGGCCACTAATTGAAATAAGAACTAATTTCCCTGGAATTACACATGCAGTTTCTAACTATCTGGGAGCCGAGTTTTTGTTTTTAAACTTTGTTTTTTTAACTTGTCTAACTAGAACATTGGTCAGCCAGAAGAGCTACTCTCTAATCATCCCACACAGCAATTACTATTAACAAAAAGCAAGATGATTTTTGTTAGCTTGAACATTATTAAATTTCTGTTGCAGTCAACAACAACAGCAGAGGTTATAATCTCTATAAACAATGCATTATGTCAAAATCCAGCAAAGCCAGCAAAAGCATTGTCAATCAGTGCAGTTAGCTTCGGATAAGTCCCGACAGTTTCTTTAAAAACAAGGAGGGAGGGGAGGGCTGTCTGTTGTTCGCCAAGTTTGTGTCTCATCTTCTGTAACATGTTATTAACGTAATGAGAAATCACTTCTGGGATGTCAACGACCAAACTTTGACATTCATTCCTGTCAGCTGTTTTCAGTGTAGACAATTTTGGTGGCCATAAGAATTATTATTAAGTATTGTTAAAGGGATAAATTGAGAAAATTAATCCAGAGGCAGAGAAAAAAATCTACCTGGAATTTAAGTGATTTTCTCCACAAACACTTTTTCCCTTGGCTCAGAATCAGAGTATAAGGAAAAGGTCTTAAAGAATAGCTGCCATTGTCATTGCTCTTTAAAAGCATCCACATGACAATTTAAAAAGAACTGCCATTTCAGCTATTTCTTAAATAACCTCTTTCTTCCTCCATAATCATGTAATATATTTCTTTCACCTTTTGACTAGCACTTTGGTATTTTTAATAAACTTACACACTCATTTTGCAGGAAATTATACTTTAAAATGCTTCTCAGAGGTGTTTTATCCTAGCAGTTTCATTTGGGTTGAATTAATGTTGAATCCTGATTTGCAGAAATAGAGGAAGAGAGGGACAGAAAGAGGAAAAAAAAAAAGAAGCTTAGCTTGTACCTCATCTCCAAAACACACTTATCTTCAATTTGCACTTCCGAATCTTACAGTAACCTTTATCTGTAACAACAGAAATATTCTGATACTTTTAAAACACATATAGCGGCAGTGTAGTTATCTGCTGGACTAGATAGTCAAAAGAGTTTCCATTCCCACTCTTCACCAGTGCAGTTTATTTTCAAGCCTCCAAGGCCAGTTAGCAGTTGATAGTTTTTATTCTTTTCTTTCTTTTTCATTTTTTTTTTTTTATGTCCTCGTCTCTCTTTTTTCTCCATTAAGATGCGAATGGGCTGGTACCTCAGCCAATATGTCTATACATGCCTGAATAGACTTGCAGAAAAGCAGGGTCTCCTTTTGTCTGGGCCCATATGGCTGTATGTCATTCCGCACCAATAGGCAAGGGCTCTTCTCTCTGTGGGAGATTTCCAATAATTGCCAGAACAAATTAAACTGGGGCTTATCTGTTCCTCTTTCTTTTCAGCTTGAAAATGGAGGAACAAGACCAATTTTAACTGGTGACAATGCAGCATAGAAATAGATTGGATACAGCATGTGTGAAGTCATGATGTAGACAGCAGCGTCAGGTCACCACTTTGCAAAGTGAGGTGATGTTGTGCTGCTTGGCCAATCCTTCTAATCTGACAAAGAGTGAAAAATGAGTTGAGAGGTTAAGAGCAGTCCATCTAGTCACTGTTGCCGTATCACCACAGGTGGAGATGGATAAAGGAGTATTTCAGATCATACTTGTAGATGTGGCTCTTAGGGACATGGTTTATTGGTGGACTTGGCAGTGTTAGGTAAATAGTTGGACTCGATCTGACAGTTTTTTTCTTACCTAAATGATTCTATGATTATATACCGGAGTGGACTGGGCAGCCCAGAAAAGTAGAGTGGACTACAGTGTATAAAAAGGACAGATGAGGCATATATCGGAAATTAGAAATGAAGTCTACAATAAACTTCAGATATTCCCCTCCCCCATGCACAGCTCCTTCTCTCCTTGTCCCACACCATGTCCATCTTGTGCCTTACTCTATGGGAGAGTACACTCTTAACCCTTGACAGACCAATGGGGTCTGGAGTTCTGCCCTGTCTCTGTGGTGACTATCTGGCAGTTTGGGGCTGAAAGGAGTGTATTAAGAGATAATGTAGTTATCTGTCACATATTTTTTGTAGAAAAGAGCTGTCATCTTCCTTTACAGATGAGATAAAGTAGTTCAAAGTGCTTTCTCCAGGCAAAGACAGACTCAAAACCATGCAAAGAAAATGAGTTCTTTGACAGTGTCTGACAGACAGAAATGTGAACCATCAGATTTGAAAGGGACCCTTCATTCTTAGGTCTGCTGAATGCCAGTGGGAAATATTAGGACCTTCTCTTGACCAACATGATGACTGTTACCAAATGAGAATATGTCAAACACCTTTCAACGTACTGTTGTAAGTCAAGCTCTAAAAAGCCATCATTCATCGTAAACTATGCTCTCAACTACCACTCTACCTCAGACACTCCCTTCCAGCCCCTTTTCTCACAGCCAGTGAAAAACTAATGGTGAAAAAAAGACAGCAGTACTTAGTGCTGTCCTCTTTTTCTCTCCAGCTCTCATGCTCCTGCTTCATGTCAGAAAACCAAGAAGGAAATTGTGATATGGTCATTAATGAAAAACAGAGGATGTAACTTCAGGTTATTGGAACCGCATGCAACATCTACCGGTAAGTCACTCTCACATCCTATCTTGACCCACCAGAGAGAAGATGTCACGCTCATGAGGAAGTTGTAGACAACAATGAGGTCACCCCCCAGTCTTCTCTAAGTTGAACAAACCTAGTATCCTCAGCCACTCCTCATGAGTCCATTCACCATCTTTCTTGCCTTCCTTTGGACATGTTCTAATATTTTTATATCCTTAAATTGTGGAATCTGAAACTGCACACTGAACTTCAGGTGAGGCCATGCCAATGTTGAGTTATAAAATACTTGGTGTAGAATTTGGGACAGAATGTTCGCCTACCAAAATAAAGTACAAGGATCTTACTCTTGTGTCTTACAGAGATCAGTTAATTTTAACATCACACACAAAAAGCAAAACCATAGAGGAACAGGTGAAAGCAGTGGGGAAAAAAAGATTAGTTGGAAAAAATTAAAATGCAAGGTCACATTTTAAATTTGTAATGTCAATCCTGAGAGCTCCCCATTGACCTTAATAACTTCTTTAAATTCTGAATCTTAAATAAGCAATTGTTTCTTAAACAGCCCATAACTAAATTAATTACCTAAAAGAACATATAATTTTAGATCATTTTAGAATGTCTCTAGAGGAAGCTGTGCAAAATTCATAAGAGATTCATTTTCCATTAGGTACTCAAGAAAAAATTAAGCAAAGTGCAAGTTTTGCAGTGTGATCTTCAGTTCTAAAAATTGTGAACAGTCAGCAAAACTGGAATGGCAAATCCATTTTGAATTGACTTTTTTATAGTCATAAGCCTGTGAATTCAACTTCTTCAGAAGCATGCACTTCAGATACTCTACCATATTTTAGTTCCATACATTCTCATTACTAGTTATTCTTTTTGATCAGAGCAGATATAGGCTAGTCACCTATTTGTCCAAAGGACAAATGATCATGATCAAAAAATGTATTTTTAGAGCCGAGACAGAACTCAGCTTCTCTGTTTCCAACTTAAAACCACACCAAAGTCAATAAAACCTACTTTCCAGAAAAGAAAATACGATCCATTTCAGTCATTATATATTGTCTAGAAATCTTCCTTTCTTAGGAGGAGCCATGTATGTAAACAAGCTAGATTGCCATTGTCTTTAATTAGTGTCATGCTGGAGAAATCTGAATATGGAATAAAATGGTTCTTTCTTCTTATAAAAAATGCAAAAAAAGAAAATTAATTTTTGAAGAAATATAGAATAGCAATTGCACATCAGATGAAGTTACAGATGATGTCTGAAGTGCTTGCCAATACAAAGGGAAGAAGAGGCATCACTCACGGGAGGAATTAGCACCCATCTGCCGGCCCACTGGTGACCTCTCTTCAGAGATGCAGGAAGAGAGAACTGACTTTTCTCATTGTGGCACTGAATCTGCCTGGCCTACTATTCTGAACAGGAACAAAACCATCCACTTCAAAAGGTGCAGGATGCCTTGCCAACCAGCTATGTGGTTGGACAGAGAACAAAACTTTCCCAAACCAGTCATGGTAGAACTGATGTCTGTTGGTCCTTTATCATCTCACTGTGGCTGTTGTTAAAGGCTTAAAAATCCTTGCTGCATTCATAATGAGTGCAGCAGTAGCCAAAAGCAGGTTTGTGTGGTGAGGTGGTGGTTGCCCTGCTGCTCCCCATCCTTGGACATGGACAATCGTATTGGAGGGCTCCCTGCCTAAAGGCTTTCTTCCATCCTGGCAGGGTGTCTCAGCAATGAGGCAGCATTGCTAGCCACACCAGAGGTGCAAGTGCCTGGCTTACCCCTTCTCCCCTTCTGCTTGTTACTGTTGATCCAGATAATCTCTTGCACTGTGTCTCCCTTCAAAAACTGGAGGCAACTGTGAATGCACCTGAAAAGGGGCCTCCATTTGGATTGGAGCAAAATATTCTGACGGGATGGAGAGCCCCAACCTTCAGTGAAGAGAGAGTAGTGCCTAAGGGTGGGAGCTCTCTTGCTCCTGTGACTGTGTCACTTATCTCAGTTCACTGCTCCATGCAGCTACTTTATTTATCAGCACTTTGGTCTACAAATGATTTAAAAATTTCCTTCCCCTCTGCAGCTCTAAATTCGTAATTTTTGAACATCACGCCAAAGTCGCCTGGCTTTCCATTGACAGGACAACTTAATCCCTTCTCCTGCCTTTTGAGGATGGCCTGTTTTGCTGTTTGACACACTGAGTCAGAAATGACACTGAGCTGATCTCGACAGGCTTTGTGGCTGCTAACCTCATGCTTAGAGCTCTGAGCTCTCCACTCTCCAAAGGCTACTGTGGCTGCTCAGGTTTTCTCTTCATACACTCATAAGAATTTTTTTCCTGATTCAGCAAACCTTTAACTATCAGATACAAATAGACCCTCCCTTCCTTGACGCATCCTGCAGTAGCTTTTAAGCAATCATGTCACTCTGCATTATGATTTCTGGGGCTTTTAAAAGCTAGGGAAGGGCTGGAAAATGTCAAGAGTGGGAAATCCCTGAGGAATCCACACTTGCCACAGATACTTCTGCAGATGGCATGTTCTTTCTTCTGAGCAGGACATTAAAATGAGTTCTGGCTTATACGAGGCTATTAATAGATACAGCAGTCCTTTCAACCGAGGCAGTGAAGTCTGCTGTGTCCTTTCCAAATTCCAATTCAGTTAATAACATGTGTAAGGCACTGTCGTGATTTAGGCCGTAAACCAGAAACGCAGTTTGCTACATGGAGAATCGAAAGAATGCAACTCCCACAGGTTGAGATAAGAACACTTTAATAACTAAGGTA
>JANRGW010008912.1:0-13255 GCA_024733675.1 Psilopsiagon aymara | reverse complement strand
GTCAGTTTGGGTCAGGTGTCCTGTCTCTGCTTCCTCCCGGCTCTCCCTCCTCCCTGGCAGAGCATGAGGCTCCAAAAATCCTTGGCCAGACCAAACATCACTAAGCCATAACTAAAAGCATTGGTGTTATCAGTGCTGTTCCCAGGCTGAAAGTCAAAACCATAGCACTGCACCAGCTACCAAGAAGGAGAAAAATGACTGCTACTGCTGAACCCAGGACAGGCACTGCACAAAGTTCCAGCACTAGATGATTGATTCCTCCTAATACTTTCTGCCTAACTGAATTTTCTCTGTTGTTTCATCTGTGTGCAGCAGTCATCTGTGGTTCCTACCTTGGATTATTTGAGAGTTTACATCCTCTTTCAATGCTGCTCTCCTTTATTCCAGACGTGATCTGGGGAAAAATGAAATGATTCTTGCACATATAAAACCCATAAAGATGAAAGTTGTTATAACTGTACCTTAATTATTCAACACTAGTAGTATCACACGTACTAATGTTTTCCTCAAACTATAGTGTACCCCACTGAGCTGTAAACATATTAAAGAGCTGTATTTTTTCATATAAATTTGGCACAGAACTCAAATGAATTTCACTAAAAAGGTGGGATCAAGATAAAACTTTATGAATATAAGATCTGTTCCTCATCTAGGGATGAGTTTAGAGAAGGAAGTGACAAAGCTTATAGTTCACCATGAAGTCTTTACATCAGATAGAGCACAATTCAATGCCAGCCACTAAAGCACATCACCATATGCATAGCAAGGATGCTGAGATTGCTGCTGAGCACAGAACTGCTTCACCCTGGATTCACAATTACCCTATAGGCTGTCCAGCCTGATTAACTACTGACGTCAACAAAAATAGTGACTGCAAATTCCTGCAGCTAAATATATTTTTTCTCTATAAAGCTGCTTTGGTTCTAAATACAAAGATCTCCACACAACTGTGTGAAACAATCAACTACCAGCAGTAATGCTTAATGGCTCTGTTCAATGTAAACTGTGCACTTAGGAGTGATCATTGTATAATTACAGAAAAATGCAGTAACAAATAAAGCTTTAAAGAAAAAAAGTACTCAAAATTAGACGGTAAGTTGGAAATGATGTTGTGAATCTCAGGTAAATGCAATGCAAACTGCAGTAATTTTAAATAGAGATAGCAATAAAAAAGCACAGGTTTTAGGTTGTTTTGAATTTGTTGGTGAGCATTCTGCTGTTGTGTCATTTATTCGAAATTCTACCAACAGACACTATCAGAAGGAAGTAAGATTAAGTTGTAAAAAGGAATATTCTGCAGTGGTAATTACAACAGACTAAATGCCCATTCCCAGTTTCAAATGGGAGGTAGTTAGGAGCTTTGCAGTCAGTGAAAGGGATTTATTAATGACAGAATTTTCTGTCTTTGCACGCTTGAAAAAACCCAAGGTTGGAGAGAAACGATGGGCTACAGGCTGTCAGCAGTGAGTTGAGAAAGGGTGTCGGAGGCGTCCCTGTTGCTAGTGGAAATGTGTTTGTGCATATGCATGTGTATGCTTGTGTACCTAAATGTATATGGGTATATATTTTTAGGATATTCTGTATGTCATTTAGGATATATTTTTTACCCTAACATCTTTGTATCAAAGAAGAAAAGACTGTTTCCCAAACACACGTGGCAGAAAAGGCAGAGCAGGAAGCCGCTGTCAGCCAGCAGGGAAGCCTTACGTACCATGTATAAATCCAGCATTTACTTTGCTGGCCTTTTCATTAACGGTGACTGGAAAACACAGTGATCACTGCAAGCAGGAGATGAGTGCGGCTGGGTTCAAAACCGTTTTATGTTTTAGATGTGGCATTGCATTAACATGAAGAAAATCAGAGGAGCTCATGCTCAATTATTTATATTTGTCTCATCTGCCCAGACTGAAGAACTATGCAGGGTCGCGGAGCTGTTAACTCATGTCTTTTATGTCAACAGATGACAGGATTTTTGTTACACAGGAAAATTGTAGATACGTACATATTCGAGGGTTTGATGACTACACAGTCTGCCTGCACTCTCCAGCAGTACATGAAATATGCAGCCCATGTAAGCTTCTCAAAAGGCACATCCCTGGCACTTCTTGTGAGCTCCAGTCTCATCAGAAGATAAGATGCTACACATCCTTAAATCAGTACCATTCAGCCACCTATTACTGGTGCGGGAGAAAAGCTCATTCAACAAGCATTCCCTGTATGGAATAATTAATCATTAATAAGTAACACTGCACTAATTTCTACACAATGAAACATAGTGCCAAAAACTCCATCTCCAAGGCTACTGAAACTTGAGCAGAACCACTAGAATAAGGTATCAAAAGCCATCTGGAATTAGATATTTGGATTAATAATTATGTACTTATTTAAGGGCCCTCAGCACTGGCAGCTCCCAAATGAAGTATCCAAAGACACACTAACTGATCACTGTGACATGCTTGGGGTGCTACACTAGCAGGCAACTTCATTGTGGAAAAGTTAGTGTGCATCTTAGAACATTTTACTCTCTAGTTAATATGATTTGAAACATCATTTTCCCATTGTATAACAAATATTTGCAGAAGTAATTTTCAGTTGAAACAAACCCTTTCCTCCAGGCCTCCCATTATAAATGAAATCTTCAACCCTTCAAGCATTACCTTTTTATTTCTTTTTTTTTTTCCTTTTTCTTTTTTTTTTTTTTTTTTTTTTTTTTTGTTGGCTATTGGAGAAGTGGGCAGGATAAGCAGAGAGCTGAATAAGAAAAGGTTAAAGAACAGCCGGTTTCTCAGGCAGTCTTGCAAACACTAGAGACACTTTAATCTGGTCTGTGCCAGCACAAAGTTGCTGTCCTGAAGAGCTAGCTGTACGGAAAATTTCTCTCTTTGACCAAGGAAAGAAGGAAGCTCTGGGGCTACTCCAGCCCTGCCTACCATCTCACTAAGGTGGACTCTTGCAACTACCTTGATTTCTCACTCCAAGCAAGGCAAGGTTTTTATGCAGCTTTTTTGTACCTCTCTCTGGACTCCCAAACCTGCACTCCAGCCTCTTCAGTGCAGACAAAAACATTACTTTCTTTTGCCTTTTGTGAGTCTCAGCGTTCGTTTGTCTTACATGCAATGGAGGCACTGATGTCTGACAGTAAGGATGGCATTCAGTGTTTGCTGGCACCTACTGTGCCCATATACAACTTTTCTAGACTCTGCAGATGTTCAGGATGCCCAGGACTTAGACAGCCAGCAGGAGAGCAGCCTCTGAATGACAGCATCACTGTAGCCTGCCATTTTTGCAGCCTCAAAATACAGCTGCATATTGTATTGCTAGGAGTAACACCACATGCACCACCAACCTTGAGAATAAAGGATTTTTAGCTGGATATCCAAAAGAAATGTTTTTATAGTAGTTTCTTTCTGCCTGTCAGTCCTCATCTAATAAAATTGGAATCCATTTATCCAATTTCAACCCTATTTGACAGAGAAGATGTTATACTGCTTAAGGAAGAGGATTATGTGAGATATACCCAAAGGACTTATTTTCCACAGAAACTTTGTATATGCATACATTTGGGTTGAGAGCAAGCTCTTCAAGTATACCACCTTTTATAATGTGCCACATACATGCTGCCTGCATGGTTGTGTAATGGATGTAATCTTTTTAATGTGTATTTACAGACAGTTTAAAATATGCACTGGGATCTTAATCTGGAACTAGAATGACAGTATGCAATTAAAATCTGAAATGAAATATAGCAAGAACATTGTAAGTTGTAATTGCAATTATTACCAGTAAAAAACGATATGCCTGAGATATGGTCTATCATTTAGTGAAAGTTCTTCAGGGAAAGAGCTACTATTTGTTATGAGGTTGTACACCGGCAGTCACAGCGGTCACCTTGGTCCTTTCTACTAACATAATAAAGATGAGTTCAGTTGAGTCCAGCTGAGTTAAGCTAAGTTAAGGGAAGATAAAACCAGGCAGCATTAAAGGTGACCAGGAGTGATGCTAGAGTATTTCCCCTAACTTTAGAAGGTGGCGCCAAGACTGCATCTTCGGCAACCCCTGTGTGGTAAAAGTTAGTGACCTTTTAATGGTGACAGTTATATGAAGTGGTTTGAATAATTACCCATGAAAAGATTCTTTTATATATCTTCACAGACATCCTGCAATGAGATGCTCTTTTGTGGCATTTTCGTTTCCATTCTAAACCATATTAATGATTCGCTGAGTTGGAGAATCAGATGGAAAAAAAAATCAAAACCCCAACAAACCACTTTGCTGCTTCTAGCGCTATTGCCTGGAGGCTTTGCCTCAGAAACAACTGAGCATCCTCTGCAGCCATGGTGGGTGAGGGCTTCTCCAAAGGAGTTAGAATTTGGTGTGCTCCACTTCTCAGAGGACCATCTCAGTCCACTGCAAACATTCCCAGACATAGGATGGGGAACAATCATATGAAACAGCTGCAAGCAGCAGTAAACGAGCTGCAAACAAACCTACTTAGGGGAATGCTCATTTAAGTTTGCAAATAATTGCTTTTATTTAATTCAGCTTGTAGCATATTGCAACAGAAAAACAAGATAGGTGAGAAGAAAGGAAGATTAAATTCTGAGAAAGGGAAACTGTAAGAAGCAAAAGGAGAGACCATAAAGCTCTAAAGCAGTTTAAAACAGCAAGGTGTTTTTTCTTTTTCTTACAGCTGTTTTCTCTTTTTCTCACAGATGTTCAAGGAAATATCTGCAGAGTAAGAAATACCTGCCCACACAGAAGAGGAATATGAACTCAAATATATCTGCATGCATTTTCAGGAAATCACAGAGGTGATGGACCCACTTGTATTAATTTCATCAGACTCTGCTGCATTATTATCATCCTGCAGGAAAGTTAAGCCTACATTGATCTAAAACTCCTTCATTCAAAAGACAGATCCCAAATCAGTATTTCTTTTCTGTTATGCATTTTTCAGCATGATAGAATAAAAAATGTTTGAAGAATGGAAGCAGGCTCCACAAAGCCCACACAGACCTGTACAGGATATGAAATGAAATTTAGAAGGACTTTACGCCATGGTCTTTTAGCCTGTTGCTGAAGCTTAAAACAGCAGTCATGACATCTGATAACAAATATCAGTGTTCATCTTTCCAGGGAAAAGTAACCTCAGATCATTATGAAGCTGAGGCTGAAACTTAGTTTTGTGAGAGGTGGTGTCCTCACAAGACTGAAGGAGTCTAACTAACCTTAACTTTTCCTCTGCAATTTGCTCATGGTTACATATTATCAGACAATACTCCAAGCTCTGTTGTGGGTGGAGAAGGTTCCACTTCTTTGAGGTTCTTTACTCCAGGTGGCTTAGGGCATGAAAAAATTAAAACTCTGTAGCAATTGGATGATTGTACCTTTTCCAGGATTTGAAATACTCTGCTAAAAAACACCACAAGTGACAACAGTACTTCAACACAAATATTCTTAATATTACAAGCATCTCATTCTTGTGAGAAATAAAGAGGTGGGTTAGAAGAAGGGAAAGCATATTTTTTTCATGGTCTAAGGAGATGTTGCAAAGAACAGGAGAAGCACAGAGCCTAGGACCTCATAAGGAAACGAAAATCATGAGGTTCTTTCCTGACATTTTTTGTCCACAGTCCATATTTTCACAAATTCACTTGATCTGATACCTTCTGTGTTTAATTAAGATGTTGACAGGTACAGTTTGCTCGAATTTATGCCAGAGGACTTATTCTAATCTCTTTTATGATATGTTTATCTGGAGGAGCAGAAAAATGATTCACCAGTTCTTGTGAAGGGACTCATGTCCTCTCATGTGGTGGTTTAAGTGCAGTCAGCCACAGAGTTTGCTCGCTTACTCCCTGCGCTTTCCTCTCCCTCCCTGCTCCCGGAGCGATGGGGAGGAGAATCAAAAGAATGTGACTCCCATAGGTTGAGATAACAACAGTCCAGTAACTAAGGTATAACACAAACCACTGCTGCTACCACCAATAATAATAATGATAAGGGAAACAACAAGGGAAGAGAATACAACCACTCACCACCCACCCACTGATACCCACCCCAACCAAGCAATGATCTAACCCTTCCGGGTAACTGCCCCCAGTTTATATAGTGGGCATAATGTGCTGTGGTATGGAATACCTCTTTGGCTAGTTTGGAATAGGTGTCTTGTCTCTTCTTCCTCCTGGCTTCCCCTCCGCCCTGGCAGAGCATGAGACTCAGAAAGTCCTTGGTCAGAGTAAACATTACCGAGCAGCAACTAAAAACATCAGTGTTATCAGTGCTGTTCCCAGGCTGAAAGTCAAAACCACAGCACTGCACCAGCTACTAAGGAGGAGAAAAATGACTGCTGCTGCTGAACTCAGGACATCTCATAAATGTGTTGGAAGCCCCTGTGAATCTGGGCAGAAAAGGAACATCACTCAGACACATCACCTCTAAATTAATCAGCATTTGCTGTCTGACATGCACTGTGACATCCTGACTTGTAGCGAGTGGGAGTGAAGTCAACA
This sequence comes from Psilopsiagon aymara, assembly GCA_024733675.1. Taxonomy (NCBI): domain Eukaryota; kingdom Metazoa; phylum Chordata; class Aves; order Psittaciformes; family Psittacidae; genus Psilopsiagon; species Psilopsiagon aymara. The sequence goes on along the minus strand of JANRGW010008912.1, from coordinate 6,743 downwards.
AGCAGACCCATGGAGGTCTGTGCTATGATAACTGGAGAAGAGGGAGATCACCTTGGAAGGTCAGAGGCAAGAGGGCATAACTGGTCTATAAGTCACAGGCCATATTCATCAGAAAGTCAGAAGTGGAAAAAAGCATCAGTCTAGACTGTTTCTAACACAGCTACTCAGCCAGGACCAAATTTGCCATTGATGCATATTAAGAAAATACTTTATGAATAGTTCAAAGAATAAGGTAGCCCTCAGCATGAATACAAATTCAGCATGAATTGCAAACCCACCACAAGCAGGGAAAAGTGCTGCTTAAACAATACCCAGTGAATATGCTATTCAGCTGATCTGTATGGTGGTTGTTTCAAAAAAAATCAACAAAAACTCCCCTTCTATTCCCACTATTCAGATAGTGCTATTTGCCAGAACCAGCACAATATGTCCCTACCATTTTAGGCAACCAGCAGCCCAGCCCATGCCAACAGTACATCTGGGGCACAGCATGTCCTACAATGAAGGGCTCCCAGTGTCCATGTAGTCTCTTTCAATGCTTCTCTGTACTTGCTACTGATACAAAGGACTCAGGGGTAACACCCCTCTCCCTCACCCATCTCTCCATCCTTTATGCCCTACTCCCCCACTTCCCCTTTGACCAGATCACAAAGTCATTCAGGATTTTTCTTACATATTTTTACTGCTGCAGCATTTTTTTGCCCTCATCTTCTTTGCTGCAGCCCTATAGGCCATTTATTATCAGCCTGGTTTATCTTTGCAAGCTAAATGGAAGGTGCTGTTAGCACATTCAGCTGGAGACAGGCAGAAAGAGCCAGTCACAGCCTAAGAGCATTCACATTATGCACAAAGCTGGTCCATGGTCTTGCCATCCGCAGTTTCAAGACTGAAATACTTGCCTTTATCAGAAGCTGTGAATGTTTGGCTTTAATTAAGTCCAACAGAGACACACTGAGGCTCAGCAGGCTTGTGTTTTAGATGCTAAGGTAAGAAGGTAAGGCATCACTCCATTCTGTGCATTGAAAGGAGAATTCAGCATGAACTGCATCATTAAGGACTCACAGGAGAAAAAACCGCAATTGAATTAAAACTGACAGCATAATGCGAAGAATCAACAGCTTTATTTGCTGTTTAATGATGATGATACTTTTTTCATTTCATTATATGTGAGTCATAACCAGCTTTGTGTTGGCTTAATTGTACTCCTTAGCAAGTAAACTTAGGCATGCAATTTATAGCAGCAACACCTGTTAGAGAAAACTTATCAGAGAAGTGGAAGGATACATAACTATTATTGTCATTCCCAAGTTGCCTTTTTTTACAGGTCTGCCCTTAATTCTAGTCTCAATTACCAGGGATTGCACATTTCAATATTATTCTGAATTGCCAAAGTGAGGAGCTTTGAAAAGTCACATCACAGATGAGGTCTAATATTGTTTCCCTCTGATCAACAGATGTTAACTGCAGAGAGGTGGTGAGGCAGGCCTGACAATAGGGTGTTTGCATGGAAAAGGCAGATTTTCATGGCTTTGTGTTGAACCTGTAGATTTCCTTGGGGACCTAGTGAATTAAACATTAAGCCTACGTACACTATGGTAGATGTAATTCCATGACTAAATTCATTAAAATGAAAGTAAAAAAGGCATCTACATGTGAAGGGCTCAAAGACCTCTGTGTCCTGCAACATAATTGGGAGTGTTAAAACTCAATGTTATCCTAGGAAGTTCTGCTACAGCAAAAATCTCATCTTAGGTGTCTATATATGTTACTTCATGCTGATTTTCTGCATAAAATATATTCAGCTTGACAGTAAAGTGCATATTTGTTTCCTGACTGCAGACCTTGCAAATCATGTGTAGATCTCAACCAGCAATATCTCTTACACAGCTACCAAGCATGAACGGATAATTTGCCAAACTGTATCATTGTTGAACCTCATGCAGTTCTTTTGGCCTCACTGCAATTAGTCAGGCTGTGACTAATTAGCTCTCCATAAACACTTCAGAAGATGATGTATATGATGGAATAGAAACCTCAGCTTCTGTCTGCCCTCCTTCATCATTTCTGCAGGGCTAACTAAAGGAAAAAGCAGCAGAGAAACTCAAGAGTTTTGGTGGACCCCTGAGCAAGATGCCCTTTTTATGTGGTAATTTTTCAGAGTAAAGTTACATACAAATGGAAAAAAAATTCTCCTCCTACCCTGCTTTTGGCTACTGAATGCCTTACTAGATGCTTCACTTCCAGTGTAGGAGGGATCCCTGACAGAGGACCATTAGCCTCTTTGAATGATAATTTGGGATCTTTACTCCAAATGTTCATGGGCCCTTTTCTCACACAAAAGGTCAGGAAGGATTTTAAAGGAGCTACGGATTAAAATGTATTGCCCAGTTCTTCCCATGATAGCTTCTGGGAGTAACCAAGGAAAGTGATTTATGAGCAATTATCATCTATTCCCATGTATTCAGACGATCATACACAGCCTGAAGATAAGAACAAAACATGTCCATGAAGACATTTGAGAAATAAACCACATTCTCTTCAAGGTGCTTATTTTGCTAACATTTGCTAATGATATGAAGGCAAGAAATACAGGTGAAAAGTCATCATCCATATTCCTAACGAGGCTCTGAAGATAAATACACTCAAAGGTTGTCAGCACCTTGGATAGCAGGAAACCAGAGAGGTAGAGACCACTGCTGTTTATCCAAAGTTGATATTTCAACACTGGCACATGCCAATCTTTTGTCTGCCTGAAGGGAAAACTAGAGACTCTAACAGCCCAGACCTCTGAAGGCCTGTCTAACCTGGTGAATTACAGATATTTTCTTTAAGTGGAGGACTAGCATCTAACTAATAATAAACCTAAGTAATATGCCAGGACTGGTTTTGCAGGGATTTATGTTCTGCAAGTTGTAATGCCTTAAATACAAAGGAAAGAAAGCATTGGTTTTGTTTTTCTTCTTCTGAACTTTAACTAAACAAATAAGGAACTGCAGAATTAGAACAAACCTTTATGTTCAAAACAAAAGACTTGACTCACTTTGAATAAATAACATTTTCTTGTACTTAGAGATCCACTTTAAGTAAGATCAAGTTGCAAGGTCCTGATTGCGATCAGATAGCTGTGGTATGTTAACAGCCTTTGTAAGTGAGTGGGAGTACAGAGACAGAAAATGCTTTAATAGAAAATAAAGCAAACAGCACTGTTTTGTTTGCAAGAATATTTAGAGTTTGAAGATGAGTGAGGTAAACAGTTGCTTTTATTAATAGCAGCAGACCAATGTCACTAGATTAGCAGAAACTGAGAATAAAGCAGACAAAAAGAAGAACATCTCTGTCTAGTCACACCCCCTCTCTCCACTGCTGAGCACAATGCCAGGCTTCGAATGGCAGCAGAAACATACCCTGCCAAGTATGGGCTCAAATGTTAACACATGATAAAATTTTTCCCCAATTTAAAACCTAAATAGAAATGTAGCCATCTGCCCACACTGAGAATAGGCATGTTTTCTGTACAAGCAGATGAACAAGTGGATGATATAGAAAGGGGCACAGCTACTCTTTGGCTCTCCATTTTTCTTCTGGGAAGAGTAAACTAATCCAACGTGAGGGAGGCTGGCCTTCTATCTTTTCTTGGCCAGGGAATAGCTGCACAGCTCCAATTGCTTCGCCCATACCCATGGTGAGAGGCAAGAGGTAGGAGGCAGGAGCTCCTGTTCCCCCTTCCAGGATGGAGTCAGAAAATTATCTGAGAAGCAAAGGCATGGAAGCAGGACATGCAGCTAGAAGTTTTTGTGGGGTCCTTGGAGCTAGTTACCAGGCTGAAAGCTCTGAACCCACTGAGGTGTCTTTGGGCTTGTCTCTTCATTGGGGTTGGAGAACGTTAAGCCTCACAGGCTGGAAAAGAGTGTATGAAACCCTGTCCTGTCAGCATGTCAGTATAGAAGCTTCCACATAAAAAGGAAAATGAGAGCTAATTATGCAGGCAGTTCAATGTGAAGACAGCAGTGCCTATACCAGAATTTTTGCCTTCATATCCACCTAAAAAGACTCACAGTCTTCATAGCTTACACAGTTGTGTCATTTGGAAACAAAAGGTGCAATTTAGCATTAATTCATTACAGATATCTGAAAACTATCTATAGGACTAGCAAAAATAATCAAATTTGTAAATTACTAAAGAATGAATGGTGTAACTTCTGAAAATTGTAGTTCAAGACATTAAAATAATAGCTACCAAATTATTCTCTTGACAGTCCTTTCATTACATCTTTAACATTTGGTTTTTAATCATAGCACCTACATCTGAGAATTTCCATTTATCGTTCTACATAACACTGTGATATCGGTGACAAAACCTTGCTCATATTTGGGTCAAAACACTCAATGATTTGATGCATTTCTGTATTTTACCTTTCCTAGAAGATAATCATCAGCTCCTGAAGGAAGTTAGCCAGTCAGATCACATATTTCTATAAGATTATTGTTGACTTCTGTGAAAACTGCAAAAGGGTTTCTGTTTTGCAAATCCACACACAACCAAATTTTTCAGTACTGCTTAGTGTTGTAATGAGATTCTCAGTCATAAAGAATTCCGACTTCAACATAGGATGTTACGAGTAGATCATTTGCTACTGTAATAAATAATGAAAGCTAAATTATACTTAGCAAATGACTGAACAAGGTCTCTTTAAGTGATCCATTATCCTCTTTATATTATCCTGTTCACATGGTATATTGCAAAATTCATTGGTAACCCATTTCTTATTTTGCACTGGACATAATTTGAGAGGGAGAAAGTAAGGTATATATACAGCTTTGGGTTAATCAGCTGTATATGGCCAGGAGGAAATAATTTGCAGCTTGCAGTTCTAGAGATCACACCCTGAACAAGACTAAAAAATGTCCTGCATGTACAAGAAAAGGAAATGCCATAGTGAGATGTATGAACGGGAAAAGCAAGATATCTGAAACTGTCGTTCTCCTTAGATGTTGCACTAAGACGGATTCACTTGGGGTTGCGTCCCAGTTTGGGCACTGTGCTTCAACCAATGTGTAGCTCAACTGGAGAAAGGGCAAAAACAAGCACTGAGGCAGATTAAAGGTCTGTAAAACATGACTTCAGAGGAAATTCTGCAGTTAATTAGCCTGAAGAAGAAAGAACTAAGAAGGCAGCATCGTAACAGTCATCAAACACATAAAAGTATGTTGTGAAGAAGAAAGGCACAATCCGCTGTCTGCCCACAGTGGGCAGCTGATGCAGGAGGCCTTCCTGACAGTGATGAGGGATAGAGTCAGGCATGAGAGACTTTGCAAGAACAAGGCTTATCAAGCATTGCAGTAGGTTGTAGGGGGAGGCTCTCATACCCTCATTCCTTTTAACCAGGCTGAACTGGAGATATAATTGCTCCTGTGTTTGGGCAGGGGTGGCTTCTTGTCCCTGCAGCCCTGATTTAATTACATTTTATAGAGATACACAGATGCTGCTAAGCCAGTGCACAGTACTGACACCCCTCTCAGGCTCCTGCCTATGCCAGTGGCTGTAATGGAGGTTTCAGAGGACGTGCAAAAGCACTATAACGCACAACAGTGGAACAAACAGGATGTCAAAAGCATGTTAGATTTGGCTTCCTCTTGGAAAAATATGTCTTGATGATATTGTAATTTTAAGAGGACTCAGGGTGACAAGAGACATTCTCAATGTACATATACATTTCTAACCTTTTAACATTTTTCACTAGGCTGCTGGCCTCAGTGATACCTAGTGGCAACAAATTTCACACTTAACTGTACTTTTGGGTAAAAGCATATCCCACCTTAGCAGTCAGTTATATGTTATAAAGAAAAGGTAATTAGGAGTTCCCAAGTTGCCTTTTCTATATTACTCATTCCTCAGTATACCTTTACGATGCTCCATCTCATTTTTTTAGCTTCCAGACTAAGCAGGTTCAAGATTTTCACTTTCTCTTCACATGTAAGTCTTTTTGCATCAGTAGTAATTTTCATCACTAGTCCCTGAATCATCTCTGTTGGACACCATAAGCAAATCTCTTTTTTTTTCAGACTGAACAGGAACAAAAGCACGGTTTTGTTGAATTGGTTTTTGTGGTAGGGTTTTTTGGTTTGGCTTTTTTTTTTTCCTTTTTGCTTTTTTTTTGGGATGGAATTTTGTGTTCATGTTTGCTTTTAGAAGATTTTTTGCATGGCTGATTTTGCACAGCTTCCAAAATATATGGCTACAGTGGAGGAACTGCAGACCGTTATGAGAGCTTGTTCTAAACTTAGGAAAGAGTGCATGCAAGGCATATTGATTTTTTTGCTGTATTGATCCTTCCTCATTACTTAACTCTCAAGGCCATAAAATCTGATGGTTAGAAAAAATCCTAATAACTTATTATTAGCTTATTAGAATTTCTATTACAGGTGGTATGTGTTCTTCCATTTTAAAAGAATATAAAAAATCCTGAATTCAAGATTAGGCTTTTCTTTCATAGAATTAAAAGAGAATGTAAGTAAACATAAAGAAATAAGGAAGAGCATCCAAAGTATAGTATGATCTGTTCTGCTTGTTCACTGTGTATGGATAGAAGCCTTGTATTTCTTGCTCTTGAGCTGTCAAGAACTAAGATTTTTCAACCAGTATATGGTGCATAGTGATAATTCACACATAGAATCATAGAACAGTTAGGGTTGGAAAGGACCTTAAGATCATCTAGTTCCAACCCCCCCTGCCATGGGCAGGG